>VMDO01003272.1:0-146890 GCA_007922755.1 Pedetes capensis
GTGTATAGTCTCCGTTTATGATGTTGAAAAAATGTATTTGCAATGAAAAGGTCATTGGTCTGACAAAATTCTATCATGCGATCTCCAGCTTCGTTTCTGTCACCAAGACCATATTTTCCAACTACTGAGCCTTCTTCTTTGTTTCCAACCTTTGCATTCCAGTCACCAGTGATTATCAGTATGTCTTGATTGCATGTTTAATCTATTTCAGGTTGCAGAAGCTGTTAGAAGTCTTCCCTTTCTTCATTTGTGGCCTTAGTGGTGGGTGCATAAATTTGAATAATAGTCATATTAACTGGCCTTCCTTGTAGGCGTATGGGTATTATTCTACCATTGACAACATTGTATTTCAGGAAAGATCTTGAAATGTCTTTTTTGATGATGAATGCAACCCCATTTCTCTTTAGTTTATCATTCCCAGCATAGTAGACCATATGATTGTCTGACTCAAAATGGCCTATGCCAGTCCATTTTAGCTCACTGATGCCTAGAATGTCAATGTTTATGTGCTCCATTTCTCTTTTAATGATCTCAAATTTCCTAGATTCATACTATGTACATTCCATGTTCCAGTTATTAATGGATGTTTACAGGTGTTTCTCCTCATTTTGAGTCATCCCACATCAGCAAGTTCAGCACCCTGGGGCTTTACTCTATTTCTGTCATCACGGTAGACTCTACTTGGAGGAGGCAACTCTTCCCCAGTAGTCTTTTGAGTGCCTTCCAACCTGGGGGGCTCATTTTCTTGCACTATATCTGACAGTGTTTCTTTGCTATTCATAGGGTTTTCAATGGCTAGTTGTTTCGGGAGTGGTTTGCCAGGTCTTACTCCCTAGTCTGTCTTAGTCTGGAAGCTCAGCTGAAAACCTGTCCACTATGGGTAACCTTGCTCACGTCCGAGGTACCAGTGGCAGACCTCTCAGCCTCATCACAACACACAAGCCCCTACAGTGTGGCAAACTGACAGACATGTGGGAGACATTTCTTATAGAAAATACATATTTGGATCTGGCATTTTTGCCCAGTCTGACAATCTAGGTCCGCTTGGTATATTGTTTTCCAACCCTTAATTCTCAAACTTTTACAGTATTTGTGGGCTAGATGAGTCTGTTAAATGTTACATATTGAGGGTTTACGTTTTTCATCCAACTGGCCAGTCTATGTCTCTTAATTGGTGAGTTAAGACCATTTATATTAAGAGTAATTATTGAGAAGTGTCTATTGTTATGCATTCGGTGAGTACTTGTTACTGCTTTTTGATTCCTATTTACCTTATTTCTTTCTTGATTTCCTCTCATGTTAATTGTTCATTTCTTTGATCTTCTGTGTGAGGTTGTCTTACCTCCACTGTATGTGGTATTTGATTGAGGATCCTCTGTAATGCTGGCTTGGTGGTTGTGAATCATTTGAACAGGGAAATATGGAATGTCTTTTACTCCACATCTATTTTGAAAGATAACGTCACTGGATAACATAGTCTTGGTTGGAAGTTATTCTTTTTCAGAACTTGGGTCATGTGTGTCCAGGTTTTCTAGCCTTCAATGTAGATGTGGAGACGTCCACAGTTATTCTAATGGGTTTGTCTATAGAGGTGAGTTGGCGCTTTTCCCTTGCTGCTTTCAGAATGGCTTCTCTGCTAAGTTAAGCATTCCAACTATAATGTGTCATAGGGAGGATCTGTTTTGGTCTACTCTGTTTGGGGTTCTGAATGGTTCAGTTGTATAGGTATCTATCTCTTGCATGAGCTTTGGGAAATTTTCATTTAATATTTCTTGGAATAAATTTCCTAGTCCTCTAGAGTCTTTTTCTGTTCCTTCAAGGACTCCATGAATTCTTAGATTTCATTTTCTCATTTTGTCTGAAACCTCTTGGAGTTCTTATTGATTTTGTTTCATCATTCTCTCCATCTTGGCTTGTGAGTGACTAATATATTGTACCTGTTCTTCTGTATATGAAATTCTCTGCTCAGTCTCATCCTGTCTGGATGCTGAGGATTCTACCCAAATGTTTACTACATTCAGCTTGCCTTGCATCTCAAAGATTGCTCCTTGGTTCTTTTAAATATTTTCTAATTCTTTGGAGAATATAGATTCCAAATGAGATACCTTCTTCTCCAAGATCTCAAGAGTAGTGGCAGTGTTAGATTTGATGTCTCTTGATATATTTATAATCAAGATTCTGAATTCTGATTCTGACATCTCTAGAAATTGTGATTGGTTGATATTATCTGCTGAGAGGCTTTGATCTATGGGATCTTTGCATCCAGTGTGTCCTTTCATTTTTTTTGTGTATTTTTCTGCTGAGGCTTGCCCATTGCTTGGTCTGGGAGTAAGGCTCCACCTCCTCCATATGTAAAGTGACTCTCCCTCTCACTTTCCTTTGAGTTTGGGTTATGATGAGTTGCTGGCACTATTCTCTCCCCTGCTTTATAGTTTTCAGCCTTGGTGCCCTTTGTCTTGATTCTGCTGCAGATTCTGTCTTCCCCACTGTCTCCCTCAATTTCTCTCTGTCACTTGTATTCCCAGTCCCCAACTAGCCTACAGTATATACAATGTGTCTTAGGTTGTCAAGTCTGTGGCACTATTACTCTAAATCACAAGCTCTAGTCAACCCCAGATGAACCTTATTAGAAGAGACAAAGGACACTACATATTACTAAAAGTATCAATCAACCAGGAACCAATAATGCTACTGAATATGTATTCTCCAATATAGGGGCACCTAGCTTCATAAAACAAACTTTATGGGAAATAAAGGATTACATTGCACCAGACACAATAATTATGAGAGACTTCAATACCCAACTTTCACCAAGAGATAGGTAATCAAAGCAAAAAATCAAAAGAGAAATGATGAGCTTAATTTGCACCTTAGGCCAGGTGGGTCTTACAAATATCTACAGAATATTCCATCCATCTGATGAGGAATACACATTCTTCTCAGCACCACATGGAACTTTCTCTAAGATAGACCACATTTTAGTTCACAAAAAAAGCAATAACGAATACAAAAAAAAGCAGAGATCATCCCTTGTACCTTATCAGATCACAATGGAATAAAATTGGAACTCAAAAATAATAGAAACTTCAGAAAATTTTACAAATTTATAGAGACTAATACACTGCTGAATGATCAATGTGTTACTGAAGAAATCATAGTGGAAATTTTAAAAATTCCTGCCATCAAATGAGTATGAAAATGCATCCTACCAAAACTTATGGGATAGAGCAAAGGCAGTACTAAGAGTGAAATTCATAGCAGTTAGTGTCTTCACCAATAAATTAGGGAAGACCCAAATAAATGACTTCATGATATATATCAAGGCATGAGAAAGCCAACAACAAACCAATCCCAAAAGGAGCACTCAGAGAGCAATTATCAAGGTCAAGGCAGAGATATCCCAAGTGGAATTTATTCCACAGATGCAAGGCTGGTTCAACATATAAAAATTGATCAATGTAATTCAACATATCATGAGGCTTGCAAACAGAAACCACATGATCATCTCAATTGATGCTGAGAGGCCTTTGAAATAGTGCAACACCTTTTTATGATAAAAACCCTGGCAAAGATAGGCAAAACAGGAGACTATCTTAACATCAGTAAAGGCCATTTATGACAGACCTACAGCCAACATCATATTAAATGGAGAAAACTTGAAACCATTTCCTCTAAGATCTGGAAAAGACAAGGATGCCCACTCTCTCCTATCTTGTTTAACATTGTGATTGAGGTCCTAGCCAGAGCAATCAGACTAGAGAAAGAAATCAAAGGGATCCAGATAGGCAAAGAAGAGGTCAAATTATCCTTATTCATGGATGACATGATATTTTACCTTCAGGACCCCAAAAACTCCTCTAGAAAACCTTTAGACCTAACTGACTCCTTTAGTAAAGTGGCAGGATACAAAATTAATACTCAAAAATCAGTAACACCAACTGTGAGCAGGAAGAGAAGGAAATTAAGGCTACAATCTCTTTTATAAGAGCCCACCAAAAACTTAAATACCTAGAAATCAGTCTAACCAAAGATCCTGCAGATCTCTACAAGAAAAATTTCAAAATATTAGCTTAAGAAATCACAGAGGATACAAAAAGGTGGAAGGATCTCCCCTGCTCATGGACTGGGAGAATCAATATTGTAAAAATGGCTATCCTACCAAAAGCAATCTATAGATTTAATGCAATCCCCATTAAAATTCCAATGACAGACTTTACATAAATAGAAAAAATAATCCAAAAATTCATATGAAAACACAAAAGACCATGTATAGCCAAAACACTCTTAAGCTATAAAACTAGTGCAGACAGGACTGCAATCCCTGACTTTAAACTATCCTACAGGGCTGTAGTAGCAAAAACAGCTTGGTACTAGCACAGAAATAGGCCTGAAGACCAGTGGAACAGAATTGTGGACCCAGAGATACATCAACGCATACATAACCACTTGATCTTTGACAAAGGAACAAAGCAAGCAAATTGGAGAATGGATAGCTTCTTTAACAAATGGTTCTGTGAAACAGATTTCTACCTGCAGAAAAGTGAAAAGAGACCTACACTTCACTTCTCAATATGATGAATCAACTCAAAATGTATAAAAGACCTCAACATAACACCAGAAACCATAAAATTACTAGAAGAAAAGATAAGCAATACACTCCAACATATAGGCATAGGAAAGCATTTCCTTAATAAAACTCCAATTCCTTAGGAAATTGCAACAAGAATAGATAAATGGGATTACATGAAATTAAAAAGCTTCTGTACAGCAAAGGAAGCAATCAACAGAGTTAAGGAAGACTCCACTGAAAGGGAGAAAATCTTTGCATCCTACGCATTTGACAGAAGACTAATTTCTAGAATTTACAAAGAACTCAAGAAAGTAAATCCCAAGGCAACAAATAATCTAACACACATGTGGGAAAAGGAACTGAATAGACAGTTCTCAAATGAAGAAGTTCGTAAGGCCATGAAACACATGAAAAAAATGGACAATATCCCTATCCTTTGGGCTGGGATTTAGCTCAGTTGGTAGAGCACTGCACTGCAGTCTCTGAGGTCCCGAGTTCAATTCCCAGCACCGCAAAAATGGGAGAAGGACCTGGCAATCCACTCCCAAGGCAATCCTGAAACAGTCTGCCATTGAAAACCCTATGAGGGTCGCTATGAGTCAGATACCGACTCGACGGCACCTAACAACAACAACAATCCCTATCCTTTAGGGAAATGCAAATCAAAACAACTCTGAGATTCTACCTTACTCCAGTAAGAATGGCCAAGATCAATAAAACAAATAGTAACAAATGCTGGTATGGTTGTGGAGGAAAGGGAACCCTCTTACACTGTTGGTAGGGCTGTAAATTGGTTCAACCACTTTGGAAATCAATATGGAGATACCTCAGAAAACTAAAACTTTAACTGCCGTATGACCTAGTTACACCACCACTGGGAATATACCCAAAGGGAGGTGAGTCATACCACAGAGACACTTGCATCTCTATATTTGATGCAGAACTTTTCACAATAGCAAGGATATGGAATCAACCAAGGTACACATTAACAGAAGAATGGATTAAAAAATTATGGTATATACATACAATGGAATACTACTCAGCAATTAAAAAAAAGAAATAATGTCATTTGCAGCAAAATGGATGGAATTGGAGAACATCATCTCAAGCAAATGAACACAATCCCACAAAGAGAATTACCATATGTTCTCACTCATATGTGGGTGCTGAATCATACTTAAAGGGAGGAAAAATCCTATATATAAATTGAAATATATAAAATGCACAATTAAACTTAGCATAGAAGGGACAATTAAAGGTATCAAAAGAAGCAAGGAGGGCTCTAGCAGAGAGAAGTGAAGATTGGAGAAGATGGGAAGGGGAGGAGGGTCAATGTGGAGGGATGAAAGGGGAGAGGCCATCTCAATGTAAAACTCAATGCACAACTTCATGAGCTGCTGGAAAAATAGGAGAAGATAACCCAAATAAGTATCAGAATTTAACTACGAACTAGCCATAAGGCTCCATATAAACTTTGTGGGTCAATAAAATTGTTGCTAGAAATGATGTAAAGGATGGAAAACGCCATCGCTATATTACTCTGTACCCCATCATCATTTACTAACAAAGGGAAAAAATAAAATAAGAAAGGGAAAAAAGGTGTTTTTGAAAAATTATTTGGCCTCAACTGTACTAAGAAGATAAAGGGGGAAATGTCACTTCTCTTCATGATTGGACCTAAGTTTAAAGGTTGTATTTTCAGATCATAGAGAATGGTCCAAAAAGAAACACAAGAAAGCAAATTGACTGTAGAGACTATCAGGCTTTCTTGTACAGTCCTTTCCACTTCCCCACAGTTAGGTCATCTTTCTGGATTCTTTGCTGGTGATAAAAATCTCACTTTGTGGTTCCCACCATCCATGAAAGCTTTGGGCAGGTCTGAGCTCAGAACTAGTACTAGGCACTAAATTTTGAGAAAGGCCACCCTAAAAATGGTTTCAGGGTGTAAGATCAGTCAGAACAATGGCTCAGACTTCAGCTTCATTACTTTAATTTTGTCTTATTATTGAACAAACAATTGATTCAAGAATATACGCAAAATCAAAGATGTATGATAGTGTGAACAGATGCAATTGCCCTGCACCTCATTTCTGCCAAAAGAAGATTTATCTTAGTGTTTTCAGTAGCTTGCATAGAACAAAATGAATCCTATCTTGAGATCCAGAGAGGCTACAAACTGCATATTCACCATTTTGTCTCATTCTAGTTTTGGGAGATTTCATTAGAGGTAGACAGGACACACCAGAATCAGCAGTCAAGGGTATCATACACCAAGGGTAATCATACACAAAGCAAGTGAATATCCAAGTTCAGGTTTAAAGTTTTAGAGGAAAGAGAGTTCCCCTCACCACTTCTAGTTCTTACATGAACTCTTACTGAATCTATAAACAGAGTTAATATAAGACTGATTAACAAAAGAAAAGCATACAAGTTTTATTAAGTTTACATGCACATAGAGATCTTCACAAGAAAATGAAGTCCAAAGAAACAACCAGAGCAATATAATTTGTGCTTTTTAGACAAATAACAATAAATTTGTGAAGAAAGTGATAGAACAAACAGATCTCTGGACTAGGGTAGTAAATTCTAAAATATATGTGGGAGAATGTAAAAGCTAGTGGAAGATAAGGATTACTTCAACAACTTTATTTGTTCAGGTTCATTACAGCCCCAATTAGCAGTCTCTCACTGAGACTATTTTTCTTGCAGGAAGGACACCCCTCCAAAAAAATATCTTTATGTCTTGCTTCACATAGGAAAATACAATTGGCATGGCCCTTTCTGAAGTTACATTTCCTCAAATGATGTCAGCTTGGAACAATCTATACCAATTCAGCAAGTTTTGAGATAGCATGTCCTTAACACCTTCCAAATGTATCAATGTAGGACAGCAACATAACACAGCTACTGGCACTGACAAAGCATTTTATATCTCTATTAAAATCCTTGCTATGCCATTGGGCTGCCACATATTCCATGGACCACACCTTATGATGGCCTACTACAAAGGAAGACAAATTAGAGGTCAAATTCAGGCTTTGCTACAACTCAATTATACAGCTTTGGTTTCCTTAGCCATAAAAGAAAATGCAAACCATAATTCACCCCTTGAAGGCTTGTTGGGTAGATTTTCTTAAAAAAAACTTTTTGGCAGTACTAGGGGTTTGAATCCAGGGCCTCACATATACTTTGCAAGTACCCAGACCCCTCCTTTTTAAATTTTTTGTCTTAAGACAGGGTTTCTCTAGTTATGCAGGGTGCCTCTGGCCTCAAATCCTCCTGCATCCACCTTCTGAGACACCAGGACGACAAGTGTGCACCAATGCACCTGGCAATTTTCTTAAAATTGAGCAGCAGCTCTATTCCTTAAGCATTTCCCCATAATGATACTATGAAATTTATTTGGTCTTCTCCCTTTCCTGGCAAAAAGCTTCTAAAGCTCTTTTATTTGCTAGAGTAATAAGATTGCCATTTGTATGCTACTTAGATGACTGGTGGCTGGGACTCTTAAGTTAGCTTCAAGATGGTGGTCAGTCACTAGAAAGACTAAGGCATGATTAGATGGTTGGGACTTTCAATCTCACCCTCCCCCAGCCTTCTGGAGAGAGAGTAGCTGAAGGTTGAGTTGAGAATCACTGGCCAATGATGTGATTAATCATCCCCATTCAGTGAAACCTCCATGAAAACCCAAAAGGGATAACTTTTAGGGTATGGAGGACTTCTAAATTGCTGAGCATATGGAGTTTCCTATAGGGCAGTACACCTGGAAAGGACATGAAAACTCCACTTCCTCCTACATGCTTTATCTCATATATCTCTTCCGTCTGGTGATTTGTATTAGTCAGCAGGTTCATCACTGTGGCATAGAAACCAACCAAAACAAACTTATGGGAAGAAATGATTTATTGAGGGGGGCCCTCATGGTTAGAGGATGTTAGTCCATAAGGAAGTGAGGCATGGCAGCAGGGCAATGGCAGATGATCTCCTCACACCTTGGTTTTCTGAAAGCAGAGAACCGAGACTGCACCAGAACTGAGGCTCCAGGTAAAAGACTCCAAAGGCCTACCCGCTGTGACCTGCTTCCACAAAGCTAGAATACCAATGTTCCATAGTCTCCACAAACAGTATCATGAACTGGGGACCAAATGTCCAAATATGTGACTTTTGGGGGACATTCATATCCAAACCATAACACTCTGCCTCTGGACCCCAAAGGTCCATGGCCATCTCATAATGCAAAATGCATTCAGTCCAATTTAAAGTCCCCAAAGTCTTAACAGTCAAAACCAGGAGATAAAGGAAGATGGTGGACAAGTAATACCCACCTTGGGACTCAGAGAAACAGGAGGGATTAAATAATGGTTTAAACTTCATACTGAATAGTAAAGTAGGGGGCAGGAGAAGGGTAAAAAAATACAAAGCTCAGTAAATAGTATCAACTGCAGAAAAATTTTTTTTAAAAATTTAAAAAAGGAAACAATGTGGCAGGACAGAAAGAGCTTGCCATCAGAAACATGGATGTTTGTCCCAGCAGGAAGAGAAAATTACCACATTAACAGAACTGAACCAATAAGAAGACCATCACTGAGTCCACTGTCATGATACTAGTTGCACATACTGTGGAGAGAGTTTGAAGGAAGAGTTCAGAAGGGGAGTCCAGGCCAGAGACATACCTGAGAAAGTGCCACAGATGATCTTTTATCATCTGGCCCACAGGGCACTGAGTACGTACAGCTCAGGGAGAATCCCTTATCAGACCACAATTGAACAAAGCTAAAACTCAAAAACAAGAAAAAAATTTAGAAATGTTACAAATTCATGGAGACTAAATAATACACTGCTGAATGATCAATGGGTTATTAAAGAAATGAGAGCTAAAAATTTTAAATTCCTTCAATCAAACTTGGATGAGAATGCATCCTACTAAAATTTATGGGATACAGCAAAGGCAGTTCTGAGAGAGAAATTTATAGCCATGAAGACCTTTATTAATAAGTTAGAGAAGGTCCAATTAAATCTCTTAATGACACATCTCAAAAGCATTAGAAGGCCAACCACAAGCCAATCCCCAAAGAAACACTCAGGCAGAAGTTATAAAGATCAAGGCAGAAATATCTCAATTACAATCCAAAAACACAATTCAAAGAATTAATGAGTCTAACAGCTGGTTCTTCAAAAAGATCAATAAAATAGAAAATCCCCTAGCTTGTCTCACCAAAAGAAAGAAAGAAAATACCAAATTAAAAAAATTAGAGATAGGAACAGAGTCATAACCAACAAATTCCAGGAGATCATGCAGGAATACTTTGAGAAATTGTACTTCAAAAGAATATAGGAGAAATGGATAAGTTCATTAACAATATGAATTACCAAAATTAAGCTCAGAGGATATAAGCAATTTAAATATATCCATTACATTCACTGAAAACAGATAAGGTAATAAAAAAGACTCCCAAGAAAGAAAAGCCCAGGTCTTGATGGGTTCACAGCAGAATTCTATCAAACCTTCAAAGAAGAATTAATATCTCTTTTCCTTAAATTATTTCATAAAGTAGAAAAGGAAGGGACACTTTCACACTCATTCTATGTAACCACCATCACTCTGATACCAAAACCAGACAAGGACACTTCAAAGAAAAAGAACTATAAACCAATTTCCCTAATGAATATTGATGCAAAAATTCTCAGCAAAATCCTGGCAAAAAGAATTCAGCAACCCATAAAAAAGATCATACACCATGATCAAGTGAGCTTTATTCCACAGATGTAAGGCTGATTCAACATACAAAAATCAACATATCAAGATAGATGCAGACAGAAATCACATGAACATCTCAATTGATATTGGAAAGGCCTTTGACAAAATGCAACATCGTTCCATGACAAAAGTCCTGGAGAAGATGAGCACAATAAGGAAATTTCTCGACATCATAAAGGCTATCTGTAACAAACCTATAGCCAATATCATATTAACCAGGGAAAAATGGAAACCATTTCCTCTAAGATCAGGAACAAGACAAGGATGTCCACTCTCTCCTCTCTTATTCAATATTGTAATCAAAGCCCTAGCCAGGGCAATCAGACAACAGAAAGAAATCAAAGGGATACAGATATGCAAAAAAGAGATCATATTATCCTTATTCACAGACAATATGATTCTTTACCTAAAGGACCCCAAAAATTCCTATAGAAAACTCTTAGACCTAATCAACTCCTTCAGCAAAATAGCAGGATACAAAATTATGACTCAAAAATCAGTAGCTTTTCTTTACACCAATTGTGAACAGGAAGAGAAGGAAATTAAGGCAGCAATTCCTTTCACAGTGGTTCACCAAGAAATTAAATATTTAGGAATCAATCTAATCAAAGACCCTCAAGATCTCTACAAGGAAAACTTCAAAACATTAAAGAAAGAAATCTCAGAGGATACTAGAATATGGTAGGACCTCTCCTGATAATGAATGGGAGAATCAATATTGTAAAAATGGCTACACTACCAAAAGCAATTTACAGATTTAATGCAATTTACATTAAAATCCCAATGACAGACTTTGCAGAAATAGAAAAAAAATCCTAAAATTCATATAGAAATAAAAAAAGAGCACTTATATCTAAACCAATCTTAAGCTGCAAAACTAGTGCAGGTGGGATCACAATACCTTATTTTAAACTATAGTATAGGGCCATAGTACTAAAATAGCTTGGTACTGGCACAAAAATAGGCTTGGAGACAAATGAACAGAATTGAAGATCCAGAGATATGCCCATGCAACTATAGCCACCTGATGTTTGACAAAGGGGCTAAGAATGTTCGATGGAGAAAAGACAACCTCTTCAACAAATTGTGTTGGGAAAATTAGATATCCATCTCCAAAAAAAAGAAAATAGACCCACATCTCTCAATTTGCATGAGAGTCAACTCAAAATAGATAAGAGACCTTATTATAAAACCAGAAACTTTAAAACTACTAGAAGAAAAGATAAGAAACATACTCCAACACATAGGTATAGGAGTCTATTTCCTCAACAAGAGTCCAATCACCCCAGAAATGACACCAGGAATTGAAAAATGGGATTCCATGACATTAAAAGGCTTCTGTAAAGCAAAGGAAACAGAGTTAAGGAAGAGCCTACAGAATGGGAGAAAATCTTCACATTCTACATATCCAACAGAGGATTAATTTCTAGAATTTACAAAGAACTCAAGGAAGCAAATCCCAAGACAACAAATAACCCACTACACAAGTGGGCAAAGGAAATGAACAGACAGTTCTCAAAGAAGTTTGTAGGGCTAAAAAATACATGAAAAATGTTCTATATCTCTAGTCATTAGGGAAATGCAAATCAAAACAACACTGACATTCTAACTCCAATAAGAATGGCTAAGATCAACAAAACAAATAATAACAAATGCTAGCAAGGACGTGGAAAAAATGGAACAATTTTACTCTGCTGGTGGGACTGTAAACTGGTTCAACCA
Source organism: Pedetes capensis (assembly GCA_007922755.1). Taxonomy (NCBI): domain Eukaryota; kingdom Metazoa; phylum Chordata; class Mammalia; order Rodentia; family Pedetidae; genus Pedetes; species Pedetes capensis. The sequence continues at coordinate 12,051 of VMDO01003272.1, forward strand.
CTTTAGAAATCAATATGGAGATACCTCAGAAAACTAAAAATAGAACTGCCATATGACCCAGCTATACCACTCCTGGGAATATACCCGAAGGGAGACAAGTCATCATACCACAGAGACACCTGCATCTCCATAGTTAATGCAGCACTCTTCACAACTGCGAGGATATGGATCCAAGCAAGATTCCCATCAACAGAAGAGTGGATTTAAAAAATTGTGGTACATATACACAATGTAATATTACTCAGCAATAAAAAAGAATGAAATAATGTCATTTGCAGCAAAATGGATGAAACTGCAGAATACCATCTTAAGTGAATGAACACAGGCTCAAAAAGAGAAATACCTAATGTTCTCACTCATATATGGGAGCTGAATCTTTCTTAAAGGAAGAAAAAAACTATACCTAAGCAGATATATAAAAATTAATAATTAAACTTTACTAAGAAGGAATAATATAAGCAGAATAGAAAAAAGGAGGGAAGGGACCAGCAAAGGGAAGCGAAGGTTGCAAAAAGTGGGAAGGGAAGGGAAAAATGTAAAGGGATAAAGGGGAGAGGATGATCTCAATGTAAATGAGGCAATTTCATGAGTACATGGGAATAACAGAGGAACATAATTCATATACGCCTACAAGTTTTACTATATATTAATGAAAAGTTTCCATAAACTTTGTAAGCTGATGAAAGTATAACCAAATGTGATATAATAGTTGCACAATGGAAAAAGCAAATGCTGTACTGCTCTGTACCCCACCAACATTTATTAATAAAAGAAAAAAAAAGTCTCAACCATGTTCCAAAGTCAAAGTCCAAAGTCTCCACTGAGATTCAAGGCAAATTTAGCTGTGGGCCCCTAAAAAACAAAAAACATGTTACAAACTTCCAATATACAATGACACAGAGTAAGCATTTCCATTCCAAAATGGAGGAGTAAAGGCACAGAAAGGAAAGATGAGTCTACAGCAAGCCCATTATCCTACTGAATAAACAAAACCAGTCAATTCAAGTCTGGCATCTGGCACATGCAACATCATCTGGCATCTGGCATCATCTGGTCTTGAACACGCTCAGGTGGCTCTGTCTCAATGGCCCTCTTAAACTGGCTCCACTCCTTGCTGGCAGCTTTCTTCAGCAGATATTTCACATTCCTGGCATCTCCAACATTCTGGGGTCTCCATTGTTGCTCAGGCTCCACCCTCAAAGCTTCATGCATTATTCCTTCAGGGCCTCTTGCAGTGCATCCAGCACTGATACCCATTGCCTGGCCTCAGAAGCTATCTTCTGGTACCTTGGCAGAAGCTTCTGTAATCCCACAACTTCTGCATTCTTTATGCCTGCAAACCCTAACTAAATGGATATCACCACCAAGGGTCACTGCTAGCTTGAGTTGTAGCTGGGCCCTTCTGAACTACAGTTGGGGCAATGGCCTTTGTGTTTTGACTTTCTTGGGCTGACAGTTTTTGGGAGTGTATTCCAGAGGCATTTGCTTTTCCACCATTCTCTTTACAAAGGAAAGCTTTTTGAATGGGTTTGAGGTTTCACACTGGGAGCCTTACATAGGAGGACCCTGGTCAACTCCTTCTGTGTCCCAAGGAAATTTCTCCTGTTGTTCCCTTTCACAGCACTTTATCTCTTCAATTACTTCAATTACTGTTTCCTTGCCCTAACCCACCTGTCTGCAGTAATCTTAGGCAAGGTATGGCTTTCTTTCTATTTAAACTGCACATTTTTAAAAACCTTTATTTTGTGCCCTTCACTCCATTTTTCCCCAGAAATCTGACTAAGCACAACAAGCCACAACCAATATATAGGTTCAACCTTATGCTATCCTCATGCTGTTTTCTCCACCAAATTAGTTAGCCCATTACTTTTACATTCAGCCTCACTCAGCCTTTAAGACAAGGGCAGAACACACACATGCTCTTTGTTAGAATGGAAAACAAATAGTCTCTAGATCAATACCCAATAGAGTCTTCAATTCCCTCTGAAACTCTGTGAGCCCTGTCCACACTTCTAATAGCTGTGACATTCTGCTATTCCAAACACTCACCAGAACCACCTCTCAACCTCTGCCTACAGCATTCCACAGCTTCTCTTACCCCCATCTCTCGGCTCTTCCAAACTCCTCTCACAAGTTCTAAAGGCCTAAGAATCACATGGTCATGTTTCCACCCAGCAACAACCCTATTCTTCAATATCAATTTTCTGTTCTAGTCAGCTTCTTAGTCTAGTCACCTAGACAAATTTAAGGGAGGAAAGATTTACTGGGGGCTTATGGTTAGAGGATTTTAGTCCATAGAGACAGGGCAGGCATGGTGGCAGAGCAGGTCATGGGGCAGATGTCAAATGACCTCCTCACATATTGGCAATCAGGAAACAGAGAGTAGAGAGAGTCACCAAAATCGGGGCTCCAGGTAAAAGACTTCCAAGTCCTGCTCCTAATGAGCTGTTTTGGCAAAGCTAGAATCCCACTTCCCAAAGTTCCACAGCCTCCACAAACAGAAGCACCAACTGGGGACCAAATATGCAAACACATTTTCTCTGGGGGGCATTTAGATTCAAACCATAACACAGTTCATCTGTATCATTTAAAGTGAATGGATAAATGTAAATAAACATTCTCCTGAGTTCTGTGAGCTACTATAGTAAATTTATCAAAGAGGGATTCATGGGAACCCCCATTTATAGCCAGTCAATCAGAGTTCTAGAGGCTTGGACTTACTCACTAGCATCTGAAAGGAAGGGACATTCTGGGAGACTGAGTCCTCCACCTGTAGCATCTGACATTATCTCTAAGCAGATATTGTCAGAACTGAATCAGAAGACATCCAGCTAATGTTTGCTGTAGAACTCATTGTTTGCTTATCATGTAGAGGAAAACTCTCATGCATTTAGTCACAAAAGTGTTCTTGTTATGGAAGTGTAGTAGGAGAAACTAGTTTGTTTTTTCCTATATCCTCAGATTCTACTGTGCCCTCTACATGCCTCCAATTCTTTCTCCCCACATCAATGAATACAATACTTTTTTAAAATCCAGTATCTGCCAATTTTGCTCTTCTAACACAGAGATCTAGGTCACTAGTGTTATATTTAGCATAATATTGTCAGTTATAACATCCAATATTTAGTGAGCCCTTACTGTTCACCAGGCACTGTTCTAAGTTCTTTATATGCACCAAGCCTTTCCTTTTTAAAACAATTTTAAAGTTGTTTTAAATTGTCCAACTCTATAGATGAGGAAATTGAAATACAGGGAGGTTAAGTAATTTGTCCAAAGTGGCACAGCTAGTGCCTAGCAGAGCTGAATTCAAGCCCAGGTCATGTAGGTCCAGAGACCATACTCTGACCACAATGCTCTGTGCCTTCCCTTTGGATGACAGAAAGAGCAGGAAGAGAGACTTCACTAAGCACACAGGTGAAACTGACTTCACTATCTCATTCCTGAGCTCTGAAGTGATAATGCTGTTTTATACAGGTGCATTTTTAATGCGATACTTCATTTAAATACCCCCACTGGAAAGAAGGTTTAATTTATTCTCCTAGATAACTGTAAGAACATTGAAAGTAGATGGACTACCTTGAAATAAAGCCCCTGGGAACAATAAAATTTAAACAGAACTAAATTAACATTTAGTTTCCTACTAAACATACAGACTTGCTGGTTAACATGTGCAGTGTGTGCTGTTTCACTCTACACTTCAAACACCAAATCACAACAATTGGCACCGATTTGTTGTTTGTATCAGAGCTTCTCTTTGCAATCCATACACTAATAACTTCTATTTTTAAAACGCGTTTCATCATCTACATTGTCTTTTCATACATTATATCACCAATCTTCAAAACAACCCTATGGAATGGCATTATTCACATTTTATTTTAGAATGAATCCAATGGCAAACCAGGAGTTTAAGCAAGTTTTTCCAGGTCACACAGTTTGTAAATGGTGAAATACAGACTCAAACTTCAACTCAATTTGCACCCTTTTCTACTACCTTAAAGCTAAACAAAAGAGAGAAATAGCTTTCACTATAACATCAAATTCTATTCCTTGTGGGCCATATTTATTAAAATTGAGTAATAATATTAGTTCCTAAGATAGAACCATGTCTCAAAGATCTCAAATACTTATTGCTCCATTAATCTCACCAAATTCCTCTATAGCTCACAACACACACCAAAAAGAAAAAGAAAAAGATTATGAAGAACAATCTTTCCCTCAGTCCTGAGGCCAACAATCCAGCCAACCACTATCAGCTCTGTGATTTCTCAATGAGCTCCACAATAGGGTGACTTAGCCTGGACTTCATTTGCCTTCAAGTCACAGAACAAAAAATAAAAGAAGCTGAAAATAACGTCTCCATTTCTAAGGCTATGGAAGAACTGAGATGCATTTAAGAGTCTCCTTAACACTACACAAAGAGCAAAGAGGAGGGAAAATAACGAGTGAGCACCAGGAGGATCCAGCTTCCACTTACTGGCTGAGTAGCTTTAGGCAGACCTCCACCTTCTCTAGGCTTGTATTCTTCATCTCTTACTTAAAGGGAAAGGAGCCTAGGTCAGGTGTCTGCAAATTAGTCCAGCTGGTCAAATCCCATCTTGTTTTGTAAATCATGTTGGTTGGCCCATAGCTAGGTGCATTCATCTCTATTATCTCTGGCTGCTTTTGAATTACAAAACCAGAGTCAAGTAGTTGAGACAGAAAACATCTGCCTGCAAAATATTTTTTATTTGTTCCTTAAGAAAAGTTTGGCAATTCCTATGCTAATCATGCTCCAATCTTCTCCCTCTGACTGCAAATTGGTGATAGTAGCAGAATGTAACAGGGACTCCTTCCAAATTGGGAGGTTTGAAGAAGCACCCACTCAGTTTCCTGAATGACTCTATATTGTCCTTCTAACCTGTTGCCTTAAAATTGTTTGTTTGTTTGTTTGTTAGGTATTTTTTGTTTTGTTTTGTTTTGTTTTTTTGTTTTTTGTTTTTCATTGCTGCTGTTGTTTTGGTTTGGTTTGCTTTGGGGTTTTGGGGTTTTTTAACTTCTGAGCAACCAGCTCTGCAGTATACATATGCATCCCTCTTGGCTTCTCACTTTTGTTCTTTCTCTATGTAATCCTAAAGCTGTTGTCAGTACAAGGAACACAGCTTTCAGGACTAGCTGTCTTCCTGGTCTGACCAAACCAAAAATAAATTCCTTTCTTGCTTCACCAGTGCTTCTCTCCTTGCTAACTCGAGTGCTTCTAGAAGGAGCAGAAACAGGGCTTTCACCTAGGACTCTGGCAACAAGAATATAAAAATATATAGAATTATGTAAAAGCTCTGAAAAGCAAGAAGAGGTGTTCTTAGGCAAACAAATTTATAAGGAGTACCTGAAAGACACAAGACAAATGGAATTAGAAATGAGAATATACCTACCACCCATGTGTACTCAGGGCAGGGGCTGTCATGGAAGGTAGAAAGGTCTCCAGTGAACTCCCAGTTTGGAAAAACAATTACACAGAGGAGAGGGATCCATGGAAGCTAGTAGTATGGTTAGGACTTTCTAGCAGAAACAACCTGATGGCCTGTACCTCACCAACCTCTCCATGCCCAGCCTCAGCAGGCATCTACTACCAGACTGAAGTGATGATAAGGGACATATGAGCCAGGGTATTAAAATAGGCATGAGCTCTAGGTAAATGGCAACACCCAGGAAATACAGAGGGATTACATTTCTAGAAAAGTTGTTGTTGTTGTTAGGTGCCATGGAGTCGGTATCCAACTCATAGCGACCCTCATAGGGTTTCAATGGCTGACTGTTTCAGGATTGCCTTGGGAGTGGATTGCTAGGCCCTTCTCCCATTTTTGCGGTGCTGGGAATTGAACTCGGGTCCTCAGAGACTGCAGCGCAGTGCTCTACCCACTGAGCTAAATCCCAGCCCTTCCAGGAAAGTAGATACTGGAATTTTCTACCCACCAGCATAGAACTCACAGTCACTGGAGATAGGATGGCAAAAAGACATGAAGCATTCATAGGAGAGTGAAGAGGGAATCTTAATTATAAGATGAGCTCAATCAAACATTGCCTAACATTTGAGGAAAATCAGCACTATGATTGAGAGGCTCCAAGTATAAGTATAACCTAAGGCCTGAGTAAACAGTGTTACTAAAGCAAACAGACTAAGATTTAGAAGAAGAATAACAAAATAAACAAAAAATTCTTAGAAATAAATTAAAAAGACAATGAAGCCTCTCCCAAAACAGCTGAAGGACATGAGCAGGCAAAGTAATACACAAAAGAAGAAATACAACCATACCACTGTACTCAATAATTGATTCCAGAACTTCTGGCAAGAGCCAAAACTTGACCCACAAATGAATTTCTCCCATAAGAAATAATATAATTAGAAGTAATTCATGAAAGTGCCCAAGAACTTTCACATCTTACTGGGCTAATGTTAAGTAATGAGGCTATCTTGTAACACAAAACCCTAGAACTAAACAGACATGGATAAAAAAGCAATTAATTACATAAAAATAAAATGAAATCTAACTTTATTTTACCAGTACAGAGAGGAGTCCCTGGCTTAATGGGATGGGTGAGAGGAAGAGGATGAGGTGGAGGAGGCAGAGAGGGGCTAATTGTTGGAAAAACAGTCCTCTTCCAAGACAATTTCGGGCCATTTCTCAAGAGTTTTTTCTGTGTTCTGTCTTGTGGCCTCTCTCTGAACTTGGAGACTCAGGTTTAGGGCATTTCACTGAAAACTTACCAAGAGAAACTTGTTTCTGTCAATTTTTCCAAATGTTTCCAAAGTGTGACATTGTCTTTCATTAAACAGGTCCACATTTCTGCTTGCTAGAGCATTGTCTGGGTGATACTTTTCCCAAAAGTTTTGAACTTTAATTTACTTACCTGCTCAGTGCATTAGATGCTTCCTTTTGTGGGAATATATGTTTTTTCTTCTAAATAGGAGTACAATTCTCCACTCAAGCCTGGAAACTTGTCCAAGTTATTTCATCTTCTTTCTTTACTTGCCTACTTCCTGAACAAGTCCTGCCTCCCTTCCCCAACTCATCCTGTTTACATGTGAGCCCTGTGGTCACCACATAAGCAATCTTGGTATTTCTTTTGGTTTTGTAACTTTCTTTCTAACTTCCTTATACCACCACCCACTTAATAACATAAATTAGCCAATCAGGTAAGGACAAGATTGTGCAGGTAAAACGCTAGCCAACAGGGTGCAACACAGCCTTAAGCCTGCTTTAGGGAGAAAAAATATATATAAAACAGCTGCTCTGTGCCCGGTCTGTTTGCTGACTCCCCTTTGTGCCTTGCTGAAATACTTTAATCTGAGTGTCTCTTTTTTGACATCAGGTCATATTTCCAAAAAATTCCTCTTCCTTCCCTGTAGAAATTTCCTCAGCTACTATCTGTTACTGCTCCTTTTGAAGTTCCTGCAGATCCTCAGTGCTAACCTCTGCTTTGAGCCCCTCTGCTAACTCTTCCGCATCTTCATCATTGACCTCTAGACCCACTGACTTACCCCAGAGATGCTACATTCTCCACTACTGAGCCTCCAGGATCATCCTCAAAGCCTTCAAAGTCCTTTGGAGTTACAGCTTCTGGACAAAATTTCTCCCAGGCAGACTCCATGCTCTTGTAAGAGACTTCATGCCAGGCCTCATCTATGAGAGTAACACAGTGGAGGATATTAAAATGGTCTTTCTAGAGCTCTCTGAGTGTCAATTGTGTATTTGTTCAATTGTAGTTCTTATTGACTATCTTTTAGGATTAATAGTGGTATCACTCTTAATGTTTTTGTAACCCATGATTAGTATTTAAAATATATGAAAGTACAAGACAGTAATGATGAATATGTGGGGGTTCTCCACGTTCCCAAGCTACCATGGGACTAAAATCCTGACATCTGCTTCACTGTAAGAAAGGGGCACCAAGTGATGAACAAATGATGAAATATTTTCTCTTGTGAGGTGGCTTCTGTGACTCACACAACTTCTATCAAGTACAATGAGTCCCCAGCAATCACAGAGTGCTGAAACATTTTTTTTCTTGTCATAATATGATGAATATCAGGGTTGATAAGTTCTGAAGCCAAGTACTGGGGTATGACTGAATAAACATTAAATGCTTGTAATTCTCACCAGTAATCAGGAAGTGTCAAGCTCAATACCTAGCATGCCTGACCCTCCGCACATCAGACTGGCAAAACTTTGAAAGAATGGTAACTATCACTGAGAGAAGGTAATATTATTATACCCTTAGTAGATGTGTAATGCAAATCAGCCTATTTAACATTAAACATACATATTTCCTTTCAACCAATAATTCTATTTCTTTATATCTATTTTAAAGAAATATCTTTACAAATGTACAAACTATTCATATAGCACTGTTAAAATAAGAAAAAAATTAAAGCTGCTTAAATTTCCATCAATAACAAATTCTGTTCTTGTTGTTGTTGTTAGGTGCCATCAAATAAGATCCAACTCACAGCAGTTGTTGTTGTTAGGTGCCTTCAAGTCAGTCCGACTCATAGTGACCCTATCTACAATAGAACACCCTCCACACTGTGCTGGGCCCAGCACTATGTCAGTGCTTCTCTGTTACTCACAGTTTTCAGTGGCTGATTGTTTGGGGATTGCTTCAGGAGTGGGCTGCCATGTCCTTCTCTCATTTTTGCAGTGTTGGCTATCGAACTCAGGGCCTCAGAAAATGCAGAGCAGCAGTCTACCAACTGAGCTAAATCCCAGCCCCAGCAAACTCTCGAACATGCAATGTAGGAAATGTTTTGCATCTATGGGAGACTAACTCCTATACAATGTAAACTCTTCCATGACAGTGACTTGCTTTTTAAATCTTATTCCCTTGCCCCTGGAACAATGTCTGTCAAATGGAAGCAATGAGAAAATATTAAAAGAATTTAAAAACCTATGTGAAAAGTACAAGCACTATACTGTAAGATGCAGACATGTATGGATGGCATCAACACACTACTTCGGTCTCCATCTTCCCACTGGGCTCAACAAATGAGGATATCCCTCCAAGATCAGGGAGAATATCTTGGTCTGCTCAAGTTGCCATAACAAAAGATCAGTGTTAGTTGTTATCAGGGAAACATGAGGAGTGCGGGTAGGAGGGTCCAGAGCACAGGTCCGGCAATCTGGCAGAAAAACTTAAGTAATTGTATTCAGCATCAAAAGGAACAGAAGTAATAGTACAGAGTATAGAAGAGAAGATTTATTGAAGATAGTACAATTTTCAGGAATAATTACAGGGAAAATTGAGGCATCTGGAGCAGCTTAGGTAAACCTGGAAAAGAAAATGGAAAAAATCTTCATTCCCTGGGTAAATTGGCATAAGGATATTTCTGTTGCCCAAGGGAAGGTTAGGAAGCCAGAGAATAGGAGAGTTAAGTGGGGTTTTAGAAGGAAAAGTTCTTTAGATAGACAGAGAAGATGTGCCTGAGAGAAGGGAGAGGCCTGTATGTGGTTACTGGAAAGAGAAGAGCAAAGAGGATGACTAGTGGGGGGAGTGGAAGAAGAGAGAGATTGTAGAAGAACAGCAGAAGAAAAGGGTATGGGTTCATGTTCCCTCTAGTTTTATTCAAACTAGGGCACACCCAGTGTAACATCAGCCCTGGGTGCCCAGCTCTGGACATCTAGTGGATGTGGGCCTGAGCCATTTGAAAATGTCCTTCCAGTGTTATTAGAGATGCACGTGGCTTCTTCATCATAGCCAAACAGCAGGAGCCATTTTCAATCCCCTTTTCCTCCATGTGAATTCATAATGCCTAAGCTAGCTATCTAACATAGGGGCTTAAACAACAGAAATGCATTTTCCCATAGTCATGGAGGCTGAAAATTGTAACATCAAGATCCAGCCGGGTGTGGTGGCACATACCTGTAATCCCAGTGACTTGGGAGGCAGAGGCAGGAGGATCACAAGTTCGAGACCAGAGGGAGACTGCATAATTTAGAGACACTCTGTCTCGAAAAGTGAAAAAATGGGCTGGGAGTGTAGCTCAGTGGTATAGCACTTACAAAGCATGCAAGCGTGAACCCCTGGGTTCAACCCCTAGTACTAGAAAACAAAACAAAATAAAACAAAGAACCAGCAGGATTTGATTTCTGGTAAGGGCTCTCTTCATGGCTTGCAAATGGTGCCTTTTCACTGTGTTCTCATGGCCTTATTTCAGTGCATGCATACAGAGACAAAGTAAACTCTCTCATCTCTCTTCTTATAAGGGCATTACTTCCATCATGAAGACTCACCTTCAAGACCTCATCTAACTCCAGTTGTCTCCCAAATGCCCCTTCTCCAACTACCATCACATTGAGGGTTGGAGCTTCAATATATGAATTTAGAGGGGGGACACAAATAATCAGTCCATAATAGAGAGGGGAGGAAGAAAGTTGAGAGTTTTTATTTTCCTGGCTTTCTCCCTATAGGAATGGTTCAGACTGCTTCCCTCCATTGTTCTGCCAAATAGCCCACTCCACAAAACTCTCTCTGACTCCGTCTTTGTCTTTGATTGTATCTCTCCTCCTCTCAACCTCCCCTGTCCAATAACTCCTCCCCACTCTTCCCTGTATCCAGTGTAGAGGTGGTAACAGTGTCTTCATTATCACTAATGTCCTGTTTTCCCTATACCCTTGGCCATAAAATTTAGTTTATAAAAATCCCTTCAAATTACTTGAGTTATTTGTTTTCTTTCAGGAGCATAGGTGACATGATAGATTGATGCAGAAAAAATGTCAAAGACATCAATTAAATGAAGAATGCAAGTTTAGGATAAAAACAGAGATAATGACATAATTAGTAATAACATATAAAATAAAACTAAATATTTTCATATGTGTATCTGTGTAAATATAGAAAACAGATATGAAGGAATGTACACTAAATTGACAACAGTGATTATGTCTAGGAGAAAATGGATTGGAAAGGTAGGCAGGGAAGAGGAGTTAGGGGGAAATTTCAATGTACCTGTATTGCTAGAATTTTTTAACAATTAGAATGCATCTCAGTATAACATGCTTAATTAAATATCTCAAAAAACATAAAGAAAATTGAATGTTCTTACTACTTTTTAAATTATATGCATAAGACAATATTTCTCTTTAATGCGCACATCAAAATGACAGTAGTGGTTACCTTCAGAGAGTAATATTGTAGGTTTGTTGTCTTCATCCATTTTGTGCTGCCGTAAAAGAGTACCACAGACTGTGTAATTTATAAAGAACAGAAAATTGTTTCTTACTGTTCTAGAGGCAGGAAGTTCAAGATCTTTGGTTTCTGGTGGTGCCTTCTTCCTACATCCTCACATGGCAGAAGGTGAAAAGACAAGACAGCCCAACATTGAGTGAAGCCTCTTTTTAAGATTTTAATCCCATTCATGAGACAGGCACACTCGTGATTTAATCATCACTTCAAAGACCTATCTCTTAATACTATCAAATTGTCTAGGCACTGCAGCACATGCCCATAATCCCACTGACTCAGGGAGGCAGAGGCAGGAAGATTGTAAGTTTGAGGCCAGAGATAGCCTGTGTAACTTAGTGAGACCCTGTCTCAAGTAAAACATTAAAAAGGGGATGAGATGTAGCTCAGTGGTAGAGCATTTGCAAAACTATGCATGAGGTCCTGGGTTCAATCTCCTAGTATGGAAAAAAAAAAAAAAACTATCAGATTGACCATTATGTCCCCACACTTGGATTTTGGAAGGGACACTCAAACCATACCATTCCATCTGATCATCCCCAGATTCATGTCCTTCTTACATGCAAAATATATTCAAAGTATATTCATATATGATCTTTGTTTTGTTTTTTCTGTCCTCATACTTTCCTGAGTGGAAAATATTACTACATGAGTTGAACAAATTAGAGAGGGTAAGATAACCTCTGAAGCTGCTTCCAGTTTTAACCTCTGAACTCTGCTACTTTACTTAAACACAAAAGTATCAAAATAGCAGAAAGTTACAAGGAAATTGCCCAAGTAATAGAAGAGTTTTAGGAGAAGAAATAACATATATAAATATTCACAACAAGGAAACATACGGAATCGAGCCAGTACAGATATTCAGAAACACTCAGCTGAGGGTCTAAATGTAGACAGGATAGGTAAAGTTGGTGGCCTCTCTCTTGGTAATGATCTGCATATTGCAGTGAAGGGGACATCACCTGGACAGGGCTCATGGGTCAACCCATTATCTTCTAGCAGCATCAGGAAGGAAAGAATTGAGAGAGCATCCAAGGCCTAAGTCTGACTTGTGCATGGATCAAAGGCAAATTGGTCTATCCTAAGCCAAAAGTAAATGAGTCGTGATAGAACTAGCAAAGTTGGACATTTCATTCACTGATAGAGAGTGTGTATACATAAAAAGCACTTTGGAAACAATAGCTGTGTTCTGATGACAGAGACATGCTACACCACACTAAAAGAGCTTATCTTCTCATGCAGAAGAAAAAAGATAGAGGGATGGCAGCAGTGCACTGAAATCTTAGGGCCCTTTGGCTGTGAGAATGGAGAATACATAAGCCAAAGAAATCCTATATATGTTGTTGTTGTTAGGTGCCGTCAAGTCGGTATCCGACTCATAGCGACCCTACATACAACAGCCGAAACACTATTCAAGTGCGTTTCTGCTGGTCATAGGGTTTTCAACAGCAGATTGATTTTTGGGAGTGGGTTGCTGGGTCCATCTCCCAATACAAAATGGGCCAGTAGCAATTAAACCAAAAAACCAAAGTGCTTACATTAAGATAATAAAAGTAGCATTATCATAACCTGTAAGTGTACACTGTTCCCTAAAACTGCAAAAGAGCTTAACTTCACTCATTTCTATTCTGTTTTATTATGGTTTGGATTCCTATATGTCTATTTACTAACTGTGTGACATTGGGGAAAGTTTTTCAACCTCTGTTTTTCAGATTACATATAAAATGCCTGGTAGATTCTCAATAAATATTAACGGCTTTCTCCCAACTATCATTTTCCCTTTTGCTTTATATATTTATAGATTTATGCAACTATCAGATATATTTTAACTATGCTTCCAACCCACTAAAATAAATTATGTTACAGGAATTAATTTGTTTACAAATTACAACATAGATTCATGAATCTGAACGCTGAGAGAAACAGAAATTCCCTTCCCAAATATAAAAATAATTTGAGTCTCTTATTTATTAGCAAATAACTTGCTAATAGGCGACACTTGAGTTTTACTTAAATATGCTATGAATTTTTTAAATACATCCCTATCTTAAAACCCTGTAGAAGACTATCAAGCAATTTTTGTAGGAAAAAGAAAGAGGAATGTTGATAAGAGAAAAGCCAGAGAATGGAAACTTAATTCAAACTACAATACAATTCCAACTGCATGAGATAAATTTCTGAGGTCATGTTCCCCAGAGCCCAATCATGACATGTGAATTCATGTGAAACTGATTTATTGGAAAGTATTCTGAGGAACAAACAATAGGGAAGTGGGGAAAGAGATATGATAGGATCTTCCTGGTGAATATAGCCTTAGCTCAATCCTGCAGGGGACTTCTGAAAATAGTGCAGACTCCTGACCAGTCAGAGACAAGAGTTTGAATATTTATTACTTTGCACCTGTCACTCATTGGTGAAGGGCTCTGGCTCAGAGGGGCAAATTCCTAGGCACTTTCTACTTCCCTTGCACAAGAGCAAAGCCATGTCCAGTAGATTGAGGGCAGCCTTTCCAGAGAGAAAGCAGTAAATAGACAGCATGCAGGTAAATGGAATAGTCTCTGAGGAAATGTGGGCAGAGAACTGACATTACACGATGTAAATATTTGTACATTTATTGATCTCTACCATGACACCTGTCTTGGAGGTCTTTCCCTAGGACCTTTCCAGCTAACTCATTTTAAAATAAATAGAACATATACACCAACATTTCCCAGTATCATAGATTTTGTTTCCATAGATGAACACAAATTAAACAATATATTCATATAAATAAGTTCAGTGGTAAAATGGTAGCTATCTAAACTCTGGGTATTAGAAATATTCTACATTTTTCTCCATTGCAGTGACATTTGTATATCTTCAAAAGAGATCCCATTCAGGTATTGTTTTAGAACTGTTATTGCAATATTCAGGAATAACAGTACCTTGAGAAGATGTATTAAGCTATTATGATTCCAGGTCTATCTTGTAACTATGTGTTGAACATATGAAGCAGCGTAACACTGAAATAGAAAGATTTTGACAAAACAGTGGTCATTTTGGATGTAACATTAACCATATGCATCCTGTCTTAAACTTGGCTCCTATTCTATTAGCCAACTTGAAGACTAAGATCTGTAGTAGCAAAAAAAGAAAAAGAAAGAAAGTACTCATATTAAGCTGTACTCGAAATCATCTGCAGGTGTAATACAAAATCAGTAGATTTTGGGGACAACACAGGTCACGGGAAGTTCAGGATATTTCCTTGCATAAGTAATCTTTTATTCTTAGAGCAATTTGCAGCCTTGGTGTCATTCAACTGCTATTACACAGAACATGAAGAGAAGCTTCCCCTCCACAGATGGCTTCCCTGTAATTCACAGTATTATCCCCCTGACATTTTTACTACATTTTCTAGCAGTAATGCATGCAGAACCAGCTATGTAAATTATGCAAACTACTTGTTACAATTCAGGGAACTCTTCCATACAAACTATGATTGGACATATCTGTCATTCTTCGATGGTTCACTCTTATTTAGTTCAATGAAAAAAAAATGGGAGGTCTTTTTCATGAGTCTCCTACTATGTTTCAGATGTAATTGGCCCCAAGAATATTTGCAACTAAAGCTTTCTCACTCCTTTTCTGTCCTCAGCAGACCTCCAAAATCTCACAATTATTTTTTCAAAACTCAGTGCCTTATCTCTGATTTGAGAGCCACCTGTCTCAGTGTCTTTTGTCCTTTCTCAAAATACTAACCTCATAGCACTGACAATTCAATTACAATTTCATTATTCTGGATGTAATCAGAAGGGAGATTTATTTTCCAACAAATATTTAAATAAAGCATATTCTGACATTTACTGAAACTAAAATTTTAGATATATCTATTGACTTCCACCCCCATACATCTGTCAGTTTGCTGTACTGTGAGGACTTGCGTGTTGCTATGAGGCTGAAAGCTATGCTACTGGTATTATAGATACCAGCAGAGTCACCCACAGTGGACAGGTTTCAGCTGAGCTTCCAGACTAAGACACACCAGGGAGTAAGACCTGGCAGCCCACTCCCAAAACAATTAGCCATTGAAAACCTTATGAATAGCAGAGAAACACTATCATATATAGTGCCAGAAAATAAGCCTCCCAGGTTGGAAGGCACTCAAAAAACTAGTAGGGAAGAGTTGCCTCCTCAAAGTAGAGTCTACCTTAATGCAAGAAATGGAGTAAAGCTCCAGGACCTCCATTTGGTGATGTGGCATCACTCAAAATGAAGAAAAACAACTGCAAACATCCATTAATAACTGGAACATGGAACATACATAGTATGAACCTAGGAAAATTAGAAATCATTAAAAGAGAAATGAAGCACATAGACATTGATAGTTTAGGCATCAGTGAACTAAAATGCACCAGCAAGGGCCATTTTGAGTCAGATACTTATATGATCTACTATTCTAGGAATGGGATTACATTCATCATCAAAAAAGACATCTCAAGATTTGTCCTGAAGTACAATGCTGTCTGTGATAGAATAATATCCACACACCTACAAGGAAGACCAGCTATAATGACTATTATTCAAATTTATGCACCAACCACTAAGGCTACAAATGAAGATAGGGAAGATTTTTACCAGCTTCTGCAACCTGAAACAGATCAAACATGCAATCAGGACACACTGATAATCACTGGTGACTAGAATATAAAAGATGGAAACAAAAAAGTTGACTCAGTAGTCAGAAAATATGGCCTTGGTGACAGAAACAATGCTGGAGATCACATGATAGAATTTTGTCACACCAATGAACTTTTCATAGCACATACATTCTAACTAACATAAACACTAACATAAACGTAAACTATACACATGGACTATACACATAGAATATACAGGAACCAGATCGACTACATTTGTGGAAAGAGAGAATGGAAAAGCTCCATATCAAATGTCAATACAAGACCATGTGCTGATTGTGGATCAGACCATCAACTTCTTATATGCAAGTTCAAACTAAAACTGAAGAAAATTAGAACAAGTGTATGAGAGCCAAGGTGTGCCCTTGAGTATATCCCACCTGAGTTCAGAGACCACCTCAAAAACAGGCTTAATGCACTAGACATGAATGATAGAAGACCAGACAAGTTGTGACATGACATCAAAGATATCATTCATGAAGAAAGCAAAAGGTTATAAAAATACAGGGGAAAAAATGACCAAATTTCATGTCAAAAGACACTCTGAAACTGGCCCTTGAATGTCGAGCAGCTTAAGTAAAAGGAAGACATGATGAAGTTAAGGAACTAAGTGGAATTTTTCAAAGGGCAGCATGGGAAGACAAAATCAAATATTATAATGACATATACAAAGAGCTGGAGACAAAAATCAAAAGGTAAGAACATGCTCTGTTTTTCTCAAACTTAAGGAATTGAAGAAAAACCTCAAGTTTCAAGTGACAATAGAGAAAGATTCTACAGGGAAAATATTAAATGATGCATGAAACATCAAAAGAAGATGGAAGGAATACACAAAGGTGTTATACAAAAAAGAATTGGTAGATGACCAATCATTTCAAGACGATGCATATGATCAGGAACCAATGGTATTGAAGGATAAAGTGGAAGCTGCCTTAAAGGAATTGGTGAAACACAAGTCTCTAGGAACTGATGGAATACCAATAGAGATGTTTCAACAAACAGATGCAGAACTGGAGTTGTTCACATCTTTATGCCAAGTGATTTGGAGAACAGCTACTTTGCCAACTGACTGGAGGAGATCCATATTTGTGCCTATTCCCAAGAAAGGGGAGCCAACTGAATGTGTTAACTATTGAATGACATCATTACTAGCACACACAAGCAAAACTTTACTAAAGGTCATTCAAAAGCAACTGCAGCACTTTATACACAGGGAACTGCCAGAAAATCAAACTAGATTCAGAAGAGGGCATGGAACAAAGGACATCAATTGCTGATGTCCGATGGATTTTAGCCAAAAGCAAAGAATACCAGAAAGATGTCTATGTCTTATTGACTATGAAAAGGCATTTGACTGTGTAGATCATAATAAATTATGGATAACACTGTGAAGAATGGCAATATCAGAGCACCTAATTGTACTCATGAGGAATTTGTACATGGACCAGGAGGCAGTCATTTGAACAGAACAAAGAAATATTGCTGGGTTTAAAGTTGAGAAAGATGTGCATCTGGGCTATATTGTTTCACCATGTCACTTCAATTTCTATGTTGAACAAATAATCCAAGCTGGACTTTATGAAGAAGAATGCAGCATCAGGATTGGAGGAAGAATAACAACCTGAGTTATGCAGATGACACAATTCTGATTGCTGAAACTGAAGAGGATTTAACACATTTACTGATGAAGATCAAAGATCACAGCCTTCAGTATGGGTTGCGACTAACCATCAACAAAACAAAATCCTTACAACTGGGTCAGTATGCAACTTTACAATAAATAGGGAAAAAATTAAGTTTGTCCAAGATTTTGCTTTACTTGGTTCTACAATCAATACCTGTGGAAGCAGCAGTCAAGAAATCAAAAGATGCATTGCATTGCAAAGAGCTTTGACAAAAGATCTCTTTAAAGTGTTGAAAAGTAAAGATGTCACATCAAAGATGAACGTGTGCTTGATTCATGCCATGGTGTTTTCAGTTGCATCATATGGTTGTAAAAGCCAGGCGTTGGACAAGGGAGACAGGAAAAGAACTGACCCTTTTGAATTATGATGCTAGAGATGTCTACTGAATATACCATAGACTGCCAAAAGAACCAACAGATCTCTCCTAGAAGAAGTGGAACAAGAGTGCTCCTGGGAAGCAAGGATGGCTAGACTGCATCTTACTTATTTTGGACAGGTAGTCATGAGGGACCAATCCCTGGAGAAAGACATCATGTTTGGGAGAGTAGCAGGTCAATTAAAAAAAGGAAAACCCTGCACTAGATGGATTGACATAGTGTCTGCAACAATGAGCTTAAACATAAATAAGATTATGTGCCTGGCACAGAATTGGGAAGTATTTCATTCTGCGTATAGGGTCACTATGAGTCCAACCTAACTTGACAGAACCTAACAACAACAATTGACTTCCAAATATTGTAAGTAATGACTTAGCTTTCTTTAACTCCTATTGCCTTTTTGCCTTTCCACAGACCTCCAAATATGCTAAAATGACAATTTACATTTAAATCTAAAGTGCATATTTACATTATTAGAATTATGTAAGTATATTTGACTACACAGTATCATATATATATGTATATATACATATATATACATATTTATATACATATTATATTATATACCTATATATATGTACATATTTTTGTTTGTGTGTTTTGGCAGTACTTTGGGGTTGATCCCAGGTCTTTGCAAGTGCTCTACCATTGGGCTGCACCTGCAGCCCATTTTTTATTTTTTATCCTAAGTCAGCTTCTCGCTAAATTATGCAGGCTGCCTGTGGCCTCAAACTTGCAATCTTCCTGCCTCTGCTTCCTGAATCACTGGAATTATAGGAGTGTGCCACCACACCCAGCTTATAATATTGTTTGGTTCTCTGTTATATAATTTTGCATGATTATTTTATATTTGTAATTGCATCATCATAATTACAATATATAATATCAAAATATATAATAAAATATTATGCTGAAGATATATATAACTATAAGATCATATACTATAAATATAATGAATAACTTATTATATAACTTTAATATATGTTAAAATTATGTTATTACTTAAGATCACTTATCCTGGTGTTTATACTTCATATTATATCTAAATATATTACTTTATGAATATCAAATCATATTATAATATGGTTTGATTCCTTTATTACAGAAACATTGTCAGAGCTAAGAATTGCTGCCTCTCCCCAGCTGCCACTCTCCTGTACTTGGGGGTTGAACCCAGGGCCTCACACTTACCTTGCAAGTTCTTTACCACTGGGTGGCACCTCAACACATCTTTTATTTTTTATTTTGAGTCAGGTTTTTGCTAAATTAAGCAAACTGCCTCTGGTCTTGAATTTGTAATCCTTCTGCCTCCACCACCTGAGTCACTGGGATTATAGGCATGAGCCACCATGCTTGGTTAGAATTGCTCCTGTTTGTTTTGGGCTTCCTGTGAGGTTTTCTTTCTTTAAAAGTGATCTCTCTCACCTTCAGAGAACTATACATTCATTGAGATAGTGCCTAATATCAGTATGTGGACATTTTTACCCAAACAAGAAACTTCCCATCTCTTCCCTAGGTATAGAGATATTCTTAATATCTGTCTGTCCCAAGAGTAGAAACTGAGAGCTCCATTCTCAATATTCAGGTTTTTCTTTAAATCTATTGTGTGAGCTTCATCCCTGCCCTCTACTCTTCAAGTATCACTTAAACTAGAGTATCAGATCAGAGGCAATACTATATTACAGTATAATACCCTGTAATAGGGGGTGTCCAACTTTCTGGCTTTCCTGGACTACATTGAGTAAAGAGGAATTTTCTCGGGCCACACATAAATTATGTAATATAGTTAGTCCAGATACATAATAAATGGAGGTCACAAAGAAAATAAATTCTAAAAAATACCTGATGTTAAAAGATTTGGTGGGGCTGCACTACTAGCTGTCCTGGGCCACATGCAGCCCACAGATAATGGGTTGGATGTGCGTGGTTCAGGATATGGTATATACATTGAATCAGATTCCTCTATTCCCCAGTAAGAAAAATATATGGATCTAGGAACCAAGGAATAGAAATAGTAGTAGCTCCCCTTATCATCATCCCAATGCCCTGCTAGAAAATTTTTTGCTTCTTGTTCCCGTACCTCTGGGCCTTGCAAGATTGAAGATCTTGTCCCACAAATGGGCTAAGGGGCACACTCTTGCAGGGAACACAACAAAGGTCTCATCGAACTAACTACAAGCTACAACTGCAACCTGGGCACTTTGAACTCCTTTGTCCAGGATACAATAGACAAGAGCAGTCACCATAGTGGGAGGACTAAGAGACCCTATCATGTAGAAGTAGAGACAAAAGGAAATATATGTAGAATTCAGGCAATCCATTGGGCAATTCCTGGTACTCCCTTACTCGATTCTGACTTTTCTTTCTTTCTTTCTTTCTTTCTTTCTTTCTTTCTTTCTTTCTTTCTTTATTTTCTTTCTTTTTTTTTTTTCCGCAGTATTTAGGATTGAACCAAAGGCTTCACACATTTTTTGCAAGTGCTCTATCATTGAACTGCACCCCTAACCCCATATTTATTTTTTGTTTTGATTCAGAGTCTCAGTTGTGCATGCTGCCTCTGGCCTGGAACTCCTGATCCTCCTGGCTCTGCCTCCTGAGTTGCTGGGATTAGAAACATGCACTGGCTTCAATTTTGACATGTAATGGATGAAAGCAATAGCCCCAAACTTTATAGGTTAATTATCAGGGGCACAATACCCCTCAGGGCTGGGATTCAGTTGGTAGAGCACTGCTCTGCAGTCTCTGAGGTCCTGGATTTGATTCCCAGCACCGCAAAAATGGGAGAAGGATGTTGCAATCCACTCCCAAGGCAATCCCAAGAAACAATCAGCCATTGAAAACCCTATAAGGGTTGCTATGAGTTAGACACAACTTGACAATACCTAACAACAGACAACAACATACCCCTCAGGAATGACAGTTTGGGTCACACTATCAGGTAAGCCACCAAGGCCAGCAGAGGTGATAGCTTAGAGCAAGGGAATTTAGAATGTATGGTATAAGAGGAAAAGGATAGTGCCAGATATAGGCCCAAGACCAACCGTAGCAACGAAAGTAATAGGTCATCTCAATATCTCACCCCATCTAAGTTTCCCCTCATGAAAAGAGGCCACGGGAGCTCTGAAGGAGCAACTCCTTGAACATGTAGATCCACTGGGTACAAGGCGTAGGCTGTGGCAGCTATGGAAAAACAAAACTCAAGTCCCTCTTTGAGAAATAATTTGCCATTCATCTACAAGGAGTGAGTGCATTTATGTGACCACCTCCAACTGTTAGTGCCTTCGTCATCTCTCTCAGTTTTTGAGTCAAGGCCATACTTTTCCCAGTCATCCCTTAGGCAATGACAAGACATTTCAGCCCATGGTGGGACCAAATCAAGAGAGGGCCTCAGGGAAACCATTACCCTGAGGCCCTCTATTGATTTTATCAGATCTTCCATGTGTTCTGAGTCTTACCCTCCAAAGCCAGGTTCCTCCCCTCATTTTTCACAGATGCCATATTGCAATATAGTCTGAAAGCTTTCCCTACCCAATTCTGCTTCATGCCCTTTAATCTTGCAATACCCACTTCCAATACCCTCTTATACTCCTGCTCCCTCATAGCACCTGTTTCCTGGAGGTCAACTGACACATTCAGCCCTGAAGCTTCTGAATGATGTGGAATGAAGTACCATCAGTGGATGCATAGTCATCTGCCACTTGTCACATTTTTTTCCTATAAAATATGTCCATTGTTCCTATGTAATGTTATGCAGGATCCCATGTTGGTGAGTTAAACTTTCTAAAAGCCCTCAGGTACTAGTTCTGACTGAGTAGTTCTGACTGGCAAATGGACAAAACAAACCCATAGCAAGACTGTGTATCAAGTTTTGTCAAGGTGAACTCTTGCCCTTTGCATAGTAGAAGGGGTTCAATGTCCTCAATTTATCATCAAGTCCCTCACTGCCCACCTTAAGGAATACTGTAAGGTCAAGAACTCAGCATGACATTCTTATTGATAAGTCAATCCTTCAGCAGCAGCAACTGGACCATCCTTAATGTGAAAGACTCTATGCTCATAAGTCCATCATAGCCCCAATGTCTCCCACCATAGTTACTTCATTCATAAGTTTATTTCATAAGAACTAGGATTGGGAAGGATAGAGGCTAGCTGATATCAATTGGCTGAGTCATTCTGTCCACTTAGTGACTAATGAGTCTTCCCTAGTAGATGTTTTCTGGTGTATATTAGCCTATGATAAAAAGATATTCACATTTCATGCTTACTTTCCTATGTCTATCCACATGCCTCTACACAAAAACTCCTACCTTTTAATATTGCTTATTCTAGGCCCCCACCAATCAGCTATGCCATTTGTTAACTAAGACATTTGCCACTGTTCGTAAATCACATATGCTCTTACCTTAGGCTGCTTTCCTTTTTATACTACTATGGGTGACCATGTGCACTACCCAAAGCTCTGTCCACAGATAGTACTTCTTCACACTATTGTCTTTTGAGACAGGGACTCACTAT
The DNA here is from genome assembly GCA_007922755.1 of Pedetes capensis. Lineage (NCBI taxonomy): Eukaryota > Metazoa > Chordata > Mammalia > Rodentia > Pedetidae > Pedetes > Pedetes capensis. Next base: position 34,521 of record VMDO01003272.1, read on the forward strand.
GTAGCCCAGGCTGGCCTGGAAATCATGATTCTCCTGCCTCTGCCTACCAAAATGGGATTCCAGGTGTGCACCACCATGCCTAGCTCACCATTGTTTTTCAAAACCATCTACAAATAAATACAAACTACAATAGTAGTAGGGCTGGGATTTAGCTCAGTTGGTAGAGCACTGCACTGCAATCTCTGAGGTCTTGAGTTCAATTCCCAGTACCCCAAAAATGGGAGAGGGACCTGGCAATCCACTTCCAAGGCAATCGCAAAACAGTCAGCCATTGAAAACCCTATGAGGGTCACTATGAGTTGGATATCGACTGGACAGCACCTAACAACAAACAACAATAGTAGTAATTTTTTTTTCAGTACTGGGATGTTTAACCCAGGGCCTTTTGCATACTAGACAAGTGCTCTACCACTAAGCTGTGCTCCCAGCCCCTTTTTTACTTTTTTATTTTCTTTGTTTTTCTTTCCTTTTTTGTGTGTTTGTTTGCTTATTTCAGACAAGGTCTCACTAAGTTGCACAGGTTACTTTTGGCCTCAAACTTGCAATCTTCCTGCCTCAGTATGCCGAGTGACTGGGATTACAGGTGTGTACCATAGCACGTGACTCAATAGTAGCAAATTTTTACTTGCATTAGTATACTAGGCTACCCATCCATAAACCAAGCTCAGGCTTCCCTACATTTATTAGATGCCTTTAGGGAACCTCCTATAAAGTTATAGGTGTGAGTTGAAGGAGGAGGCTCATTGCAACTCTTCCAGAGTCACCCATAGCAGTTCTAGCATCTGTGCCAAATTTAATAGATGCCATCACTTTTTCCAAGCTTCTAAGACTCAATGGCATCTAACAACAACAAGACCTATTCCAGCAGAATATTAGAACTATCTTTCCAGGGTCCTTTTCAGGGTGTTATATCCTGTTTCAAAAGAAAATCAGTGTCTTTCTCTGCCCCCCAATAAAAAAAAAACCACCTTATTCAGCTTTAAGTTCCATCCCCCTTAATCCAGCACTCTCAAGATTCACTCCCAGACACAGTCTCCTGGTTTTTGACTGGTATTACAGCAACTCAACTCCCCCTTTCCATCAGCAAGTTTAGCTTTTCTCCAATTGAGTCATCCTGAGATTACTCTCGGTGGCCAGGAGGACAGATATGAAATATCCTAAGATGGTTGTTGGGCTGGGATTTAGCTCTGTTGGTAATGCGCTGCTTTGCGATCTCTGAGGTCCTGAGTTCAATTCCCAGCACCGCAAAGGTGGGAGAAGGATGTGGCAATCCACTTCCAAGGCAATCCCGAAACAGCCATTGAAAACCCTATGAGGGTCTCTATGAGTTGGACCCAACTCAATGGCACACAACAACAACAAAACAGTTGTTATTGTCCTGAAGGCTTCTATTATATGCAGCATCTGCATCATATCCAAAAAAAGCAAGAGGCCTCTGTCTTCCAACCAAAGAGACCACTGCTGTTCCAAGAGTTCAAAGGAATCTAGGGTGTCCAAGTACTTGAGCACATCTACCCATTTATCTCCATCCCACTTCTCAGAGTCCTACTCCCTCTCTAAGAGGGACCTGACTTAGTTACACAAAACATGCCTTGGCTGAGAAATCAGCCATTTCCAAAGTCCTGCCACTCTCAAAATTGATTTCTGTGATTCATCTTGAACTCAGTCATTCCTCGAGCAGCCAGACATGAGGATCTCTTTAAATGCTGCCAAAGAAGCCTTCTGCCTCTCACACTTTAATTTAAGTTGATGATTGATTGCCACCAGCATAAAAGCATCCAGCAACAAGCACCCAATAAATTCCTTATACAGATCCTCCTGGACTTAAAATGGGTTTATGTCATGATTAACCCCTTGCAAATTGAAGCTACTATAAGTTGAAATAAGGGTTGCTATCAGTTGGATACCGACTTGACAATACCTAACAACAACAACAAAACAACAATAAGTTGAAAATGCATTTAATACAGCTATCAAATATCATAGCTTAGCAATGCAGTACACTGAAAAGTATTGGTTGTTCCCCCTCACGATCAAATGGCCGACTTGTTGCAGCTCACTGCTGCTGCCCAGCATCACAAGAGAGGATTATCACATATTGCTAGCCCAGGAAAAGATCAAAATTCAAAATTCAAAGTAAAGTTTCCCTGAATACATATTGCTTTTGTACCATCACAAAATTAAAATGTTAAGTCAAATCATTATAAGTAGGGGACTATCTTTAATACTACTGTTCCTGAGCCTATCAGTTGCTAGAGATACTACACAAACTAATGCATCTCTTTCTACCTATATCCCACTTCAGCTGGCCACAAGTAAAAGGTTTAACAACTGCACTGCTGTTACAGAGCCAGGGACAACCAGTACCTCAAGTACCACCAGTAACAAGGACTCATGCCAGCCACCTGGGAAGTGATCCAACTTCAGAACCTCTTAGTGTTTGCTTCCCAGGACCCTTCTTCTGGTAAAGCCATCATAGCTCACGTTTCTAGAAGCAGAGAAGCATTTAAATTCATGGATAAGGACAATCTGGGCAGGGCATCAAAACAGCATCCACTGAATTCTCCATCCACCAAATGTTTCAAACATGAGCACTACTTTCCCAGATTGATACTTATTGGATTTAAAATATCATTTCAAAATAAAGATATTGAAATGGGAGTTTTTCCCACCAGAAACCCAAAAAATTATGCCCAACCATAAAAAGAAATGTTTCATTTTCATGCTATGGATGTAAAATGACTCCAGATGGTGCTTCAAACTCAAAAAAAGTTTAGCTATTATAGATCAACAAGGAATCAAGTCTAAGACACCAGAATTGATAATCAAAGAGAAGGTGTGGGAATCTATTCCAACTAATCTATCAATTGTGTAATGTATATGATTAAAATAAACATAAATTTAAAAATAGAAAGGGATTCAGAATAAAGCATGCCTACTATTAATTTTCATAAGGCTAAGTCTAAAACATGTCACAATTAATTATATCAGAAAATTAATGTGCTCTGTAAATTCTAAAGAGAAAATGTGAAAAGAAGTATTGTAAAGACATTTTTAGCTCAAATTTCTCTGTTTGAATTCATAAAGCTCCCTTCTGGTTTCCAATCTGTCATGAGAAGAAGTATCTAATTGACTGTAATTTCAAAACTGGTAGAAAACAGAAACAGTCCAAAGACCAATAATAGACTTGAAATGCTTTTCTTCTTTACCAAAAACTAGGTTTCCATCTAAAGATACAGGCTCTTAAGAATGCATTATTTATTAAGCACTGAGAATAGAGAAGCTAGGCTCTCTGTTCAGGAGTTTTCTTGGTTTCTATTATCAAAATGACATTCTGCTATAGCCCCACTTCCTACATAATAGGCTTGCTATTTCCATTTAAAATATTTAGACTTTTTTCTTAGAGGGCAAAGGGGAAGTCATATAGGAGAGCACTCTGAGCCTTTCGATATGGTAATTGTCAAATAAGGTACAAATTCAGCACAGCTATTTGAAAAAAAAAGACCTTGAGCAAACAGTGATAGTTCTGCATTTCAGTTCCAAAGGTCAGAAATCTCCAGCATTAACAGGGAGAAAAAGAGTAAAGTTTGCACAAATCTAGCATACAAGAACAATTTGTCTGGTCCTACTTAGCTCAGTTTGTAGAATGCTGCTCTGGGCTCTCTGAGGCCCTGGGTTCAATCCCCAGTAACACAAAAATGGGAGAAGGACCTGGTAGCCTACTCCTAAAACAATCAGCCATTGAAAACCCTATAAATAGCAAAGAAGTACTGACAGTGCCAGGCATGACACAGTGTCAAGAAGTATTTCGTTCTGGTGTACCTAGGGTTGCTATGAGTCAGACACAACTTGATGACACCTAATAACAACATATTTAAAAGAAAGATAGAAGCTAAAAAAAAGAAAAGAAAAAGAACAAAAATGGATGTGCAAGAAAGTTTAGAACTCAAAAAGTGCTAACAAACACTAAATCTTTGACATAAGCAAATGCTTTTCCAAAAAGAAAGAAAAAAAGCAAGAAATAGTTACATTTTCATAATCTCTAAACTGAAGAATGTAGTGTGAAAACTATAGAATATCAATGTACAAGAGCTGTTGTTAGGTGCCAACAAGTCGGTATCCGACTCATAGCTACCCCGCATACAACAGGCGAAACACTATTATCAGTGCTTCTCTGCTGTTCATAGGGTTTTCAATGGTGGGTTGATTTTTGGGAGTGGGTTGCTGGGTCCCTCTCCCAAGCCTGTAGGATCTGGTCTTCCCAGGTGGTCTCCCATCCAAGTACTAAACAGGCCCAACCTTGCTTAGCTTCCGAGATCTGACTGGATCAGATGCCACAGGGCTACAGCTCAATGTACAGGAGTAGACTTCATTTAAAACTGCACATGGGAAGCCTTTAAAAATTTCAAGTTTAGGATCAGGATTTAGAACTAAAGGGGCCAGAAAAGTTATTTTAAGACGTAGAGGCTCAAACTTGGGATCAGGGGAATTTGAATTGGCATACAACTTCAAACCTACATAGATTTATACTGGACATTTCTTATAAAAAGTAATGTTTATAAGATAGTCATAGTTTTTCATTAATAAATTTCTTTAGATTGTAGGTGCCAGTGTAAAATAGAAAATTCTTGGATGCAGAATAATTTTCAACGAAATATAAAACTTGACCATAGTCCATAGGAATTGCTGGCTATACTGTAAACTATAGATCTGGATTCTTAAGTGTGTTCACCAATTCTTTTCTAAGAAATGCTAAAACAAGCAGTCTAGGCATTAGCTATGGGCATTTCAATCAATGGAGAAAATAATTGCCTATTAAGTAATGTTGGAACAGATAACAAAATTTTGGGATAAAATTTAGTGAGGTTTCTACTCATAACAGTTATAAAGGTAAAATACATATAATAAAAGTGTTAAATCTTTTTTAAAAAATTAAGAATTTTAGATATATATAGGTAATGTTGTTGATACCTATTGCTATATTTCATGTGATACCTGAATGATAAGAAGGAAGCAACCATGTGAAAACCCCAGAGGAAGAATATCCCTGTAGAAAGAACAATTAACGCAAAGGCACAGATACTACAATAGGTTTGGCAGGTTTGAAATCAAAGAAATAAATAGATATAGTGAACAGAGCTAGAAAGACAGCAGAAAAAGTGATGTCCCAGTGCTACAGGAGAACAGGTGTCATGTGAGGCCTTCAACACTGTGTCAAGGAGATTGGATTTTATTCCATGTGTGATGATAGTTTTAGAGCATTTTAAGCAAGGATGAAATGGTCTGATTTATACTTTGTTGTTGTTGTTGTTAGGTGCTGTGAGTTGTGTCCGACTCATAGCAACCCTTTTAGGCTTTTCAATGGCTAATTGTTTCAGGATTGCCTTAGGAGTGGACTGCCATGTCTTTCTCCCATTTGTGCGGTACTGGGAATTGATCTCAGGACAAACATAAAGATTAGCTGGGGTATAAAAGTAGAGTTAGAGACTAATACAGAGAGGGATGATGTGGACTTTAACACTAAGGCATGAAGTTTAGAAGGCAATCCAGAATGAGTCTTAAGCTTGAGCCTAGTATTGAAGATGGTGCCATTTTCTTGGCAGGAAGAGCATTTTGGAGATACAGGTAAAAGTTCTATTTTGGGCATGTCACATTCAAGATGCCAAATAAGTGTCATTGTACTAATCCCCAGTAATCAGTTTGTTGTTGGTGTTTGGGGTTTTTTATTTTATGTTTTTCAGTACTTGGGGGTTGAACTTGGGGTTTTGCACATGCTAGGTAAGCACTCCACCATTAAGCTGCATCTTCGCCTCTTTTTATTTTATTTTTAATTTTGAGAAAGGATCTTGCTAAATTGTACAAGCTGCCTGTAGCTTGGAACTTATGATCCTCCTGCTTTGGCCTCCTGAGTCACTGGGATTACAGGCATGTACCACGGCACCAGGCTCCAGTTTAATATCTTAGTTGAGGAATCCATGTAAGATATGTGGGCTTGGAATACATTTGAGGGTACTAATAGCACACAGATGTCATCTGAAACAATAGAAGTAGGTCAGATCAAGTAGGATCGGAATAAAGATAAAAAGAAGAATAGGACCAAAGATTAAGCCCTGAAAGACTCTGACTTTCAGAAGTCTGGTAGAGAAGAGTTCAGAAGCTAAAACAAACCTGAGAAGTGGGGCCCAAAAGGTAGGAGGGAAAATAATAGGCTTATGGTATCGCTAGAGAGCATTTCATCAACCATGTCAACTGCTATTGAGAGTGCACTGGGACAAGGAACGAGGATATAAAATTGAGTATGACTTGACATAAATCACTAGTAACCTCGATAAGTGTAATAAGAGTTACTTCAGTAGAGAGGCTTAGATAAAAATCCCATTCCAAGCACAGAAAGAAAATGAGAACAAGATGCAAGTATAGGCAACTCTTTCAAGTAATGAAAGCAGAGATGAAATAGGGCAGCAGCTAGAGGGCAACAACAGTCCAAGGGTTATTTGTTAATGTACAACAAAGCATTTTATATGCTGGCACAAATGATTTTTAACAATATGCTAATTATCATTTGTTCAGGGTCTCAGTAAATTGCACAGATTGTCTCTGGCCTTAAACTTGTAATCCTCCTGCCTAAGTATCCTGAGTCACTGGGATTACAGGTGTGTACCACAGCACCTGGCTCAATAGTAGTAAAATTTTACTTGCACAGATATACCAGGAGGATTGGACTTTGGAGACTGATTAATTCATAAAGCCAAGGTCAATGCTGGCTTAGTATTTCAGCTTTAATTTAGTCAATGATCAGAAATTATTTTGATAAAAATATCACTGCTCACTTAACACAGCTGATACACTGCAGGCATAGTATACACTTCTAATAAGAACACAAGCAAGTTTTCCTTAAAGAATGATATGACCTTCATGGTACAGCAGCTTTTAAAGACAAATCCTCTCTCTGAACTTTGTCTTCTCTTGTATTTTTCTCCTGTGAATAATTTTGAATCAGTAAAAGGCACAGCTTCTAATTAACCTAGTAATACCTCCTAATTACTGTATATACTTAAGTCAAGACATTGAAATTTCTCTAGATAGCAGTCATGAGACTAAAAAATATTTTTGGTTAAATAAAATATAACTTTTATTAAAAATTGATATCTTCTTTCTCTAAACATAAAAAATAACAATAAAGTCCCTCCTCAAATATATTCCTTCCCACAACCTAATTTCATTTCTTTCAAGGAGAGTGGAGGAAAAAATATTTAGGATCCATGGGAAAAACTAATTTATGAGTTTACCACTGGCCAATCATTAGTACAAAAAAAATTTTGTTTACTGAGTCTCAAGAAAGAAGTGTACCATATTTGTTTTTACTTTCAATAATCTGAAAATCCACATTCAGATACTGAAGACACTAAAGTATGGGCTCTCAATCCATAGAACTAAACCACATTTATGAGAAGTAGGAAAACTCTTATCCTAATTGGCATGCAATTTAAGTTTTCTCAACTATAGAATGAAAGAGCTAGGTAATGATTCCAAAGGTCCCTTCCACTTCCAAAAGTTTTAAGATTTTGTAACTAAAGCAGATGGTATTGTGACAGCTATTTTCTTTAATGCGCAGAAGTCTTCCATATTTGCTCCTATAGTTTCTATAGCTTCTAAACAGAAAACTTCAAAATCTTCTTCTCTCCTACCTTGTGTAAGGTCTTCAAGGTAGTAATTTTTGGTGCAGGGATTTTGTGATTTTTAAAAATTATTAGGCTGTTCTTGCTCTTTCACAATTCCCTCTTGAATGTTCCTGAGAGATATGACTCAGTTCCATTGGAGAAATAGCACATATAGAACCCACTCTTAAAGTGCACATTATGCATAAAGGAAATAAGTGTTTACTTTACCCAAGTTTCCTCTCCATTTCTACACACCTGTGGGTTATAATGTCTTAGGAAAGATAGACTGTGGTTAACCATGTTCTGGAAAGCCTTATGGTTCAGCTACATATTTTCCATTAGGAAATAGCTTCCTGACATTTATCTGAGTACCTTGGGAGCAAGGACAAACTGCATCCCATTATCATTTTTCTTCAGTTACTGACCTTGACTTCATGCATACTTTGACCAAGAATCTGTTGAGGAAATCAGACATAAAAATAAACCAAACAGAAATAGCAATGTAGATGTCTTTACATTTCCTGGCTTCAGGATCTTGTTTCTAAACAAAACTCTCACATTACATTAAAACCAGAGGTTGCTTTAACATGGGGCATAATACCATAAATCACTACAGAGTAAATATCATTTTTGCAACTTACCAGCATAAACAATGTAATACATATAAATAAGACAAAAACATTCTGTGATATAAATCTTATTACTGGCAAAACAGACAGCTACAACCTTGAAAGCATCCTTGGCAGACACAGCATAACTGGACCTGATATCCTAGCCTCAGCTTTTACATGCTGTGAAATTGTTCATTCAGTTTTCTAAGAAATTGTGAATGCATTCTAAGACCAATTCTCTGCTGACTTGAGCCCACAAATGAGGGGAGAGTCTTTGAATTGAACTGACTGAGGATGTACTCAACTTGGAATAAAGAAATTTGCCCTTTGTTTTGTTTTTTAGGAGGAAAGATAGTGGCAAACAATAAAGTGCAGGATGACCATCAAAATGACCATGGGTTGTTGGGAAATGTGTGTGAGAGGGCTAATGCCTCTTCATCAATTTATAAAGTCTTTCCCATGAAGTCTTTGCCGTAAAAGTGGATAGGTACAGGTAGTGTGGTGGGAATCCAGTCTCTACATCTACAAATCCTGGTTCTGGCATTATAATTCCCTGTTCACCAACATTTCCACTTCCTAACAACAATCAGGCCTGAAGCCGTACTTCTGTGGCATCCAATCCTGTCAGATCTCTAAAGCTAAGCAGGGTCAGGCCTGGATAGTACTTGGATAGGAGAACTTCTGGGAACACCAGGTGCTGTAGGCTTGGGAGAAGGACCTGGCAACCCACTCCCAAAAAACAATCAGCCATTGAAAACCCTATGAATAGCAGAGAAGCACTGACAATAGTGTTTTGCCAGTTTTACTTAGGATCACTATGTGTTGGATACTGAATGGACAGCAAATAATGACAACAACAATCAGAAGAGTAGCTCATCCTTTGGCTCTCTTGAGTCTCTTCTCCATACACTATCTGCCCCTTCACAATTCAATAAATCATACTTTTATTGAAGATGTACCATATGCTAAAAATACATGTCCCAGCCATCCTGAATACTCCACAGATCAACATTCCTACAGATAGACCAACCACTGTTAGGTACCATTGAATCCAACTCTTAGCAACCCCATGTACAACAGAACAAAAGGCTACCCAACACTCTGCCATGCCCAGCACTATGTCCATGCTTTTCTGCTATTCATGGGGTTTTTGATGGCTGATTGCTTCAGGAATGGGCTTTCAGTCCTTCTCCCAAGTCTCCACCACCTGGTATTCCCAGGCTGTCTCTCATCTCAGGACTAAACAAGGCCTGAACCTGCTTAGCTTCCAAGATCAGATGGGATCCGATACCAGGGTGGTAGAACCAACTGAGGTTACTCCAATTCTCCAGAGTCAGTAATAATCTAACCTCTAAAACAGAATTAGAAGATAGTGATGTTTATTCATGCTACAAATGAGGTTTGGGGATAGGGGTATATATAACACAGTGGTAGAGAGTTATGTGTTTAGCATGTGTAATCCCTGGGTTTAAGACAGGTATGATAGTGCATGTCTGTCATCCCAGGGAGTCAGGAGGCAATGGCAGGAGGATGGCAGGTTCCAGGCAGAGACAGCTTGTGTAACTTAATGAGAACCTGTATCAATTTTTAAAAAATGAAAGAAAAAGGAGCTGAGAGTGCAGCTCAGTGGCAAAGCACTTGCAAAGTATGCTCAAGGCCTTGGGTTCAGCCCTCTAGTACCACAAAAACCCCACCACCAAAAAAAAAAAAGTTGGTACATACATGTGCTTACATATTCATATTTATGCCCATAAATATGCATATGCACACAGATACATATATACAAATAACCATAGTTATTGCTTATCAATTCCTTTGCCTAAAAGACTATGGCATACAGCCACATTTGCCCAAGTATCATTTCCAGAATTGGGGGGTTTTGTTTTTGTTTTCTTTTTGTTTTTCTTCTTTTATGAAATATTTTTCCCTTCTACATTCCTTGTGATGCTTCTCTTACCCAGATTTTATCTACATAGAAATGTTGCTGGGCACTGTAGTATACATCTCTAGTCCTAGGGACTCCAGAGGCTGAGCCAGGAAGATCATGAGTTAGAGGCCAGAGGCAGGCTGCACAATTTAATGAGACCTTGTCTCAAAATAAAGGGACTTCAGGTGCATCTCAGTGACAGAGCACTTGCCTAATATGTATGAGGCCCTGGGCTCAACCCCCTAGTACTACAAAAAATAAAAAGAAATGCTGAGAAAGAAACAACATTTCATAATGTTCTTTAATTTGTCCCGCATTGGGGCAATGAATATTTACTTTTTCCAATGAGTTATTTGTAACTAACCCAAGAAGCATCTTTATCATTGGAAGACTATTTGCTAAGCATAGAAATTGAAGAGATATGGTGAAAGTATACAACCCTGACACACACCTTTCTCAACTTTAAACCAGGCAGGGTTTCCTTGTTTTATTCAAACAACTACCTCCTGGTTCATGTACAGATTCTTCGTGAGTACAATTAGGTTCTCTGGTATTCACATTCTTTGAAGTGTTACCATCATTTGTTATGATGCGCACGGTCAAATGCCTTCACACAGTCAATGAAATACAGACAGACACCTTTCCAGTATTTTTTGCTTTTGGCTAATATCCACCTGACATCAGCAATGATGTCCTTTGTTCCATGCCCTCTTCTGAATCTGGCTTGATTTTCTGGCAGTTCCCTGTGTATAAAGTGCTGCAGTTGCTTTTGATTGATCTTTAGTAAAGTTTTGCTTCTGTGTGATATTAATTATGTCGTTTGATAGTTTCCACATTGTTGGCTCCCCTTTCTTGGGAATAGGCACAAATATGGACCTCTTCCAGTCAGATGGCCAGGTAGCTGTCTTCCAAATCTCTTGGCATAAAGATGTAAGCACCTCCAGTGCTGCATCTGTTTGTTGAAACATTTCTATTGGTATTCCAGCAGTTCCTAGAGACTTGTGTTTCACCAATTCCTTCAAGGCAGCTTCTATTTCATCCTTCAATACCACTGGTTCCTGATCATATGCATCCTCTTGAAATGGTTGACCATCCACCAATTCTTTTTTGGATAATGACTCTTTATATTCCTTCCATCTTCTTTTGATGTTTCCTGCATCATTTAATATGTTCCCTGTAGAATCTTTCACTATTGCCACTTGAGGCTTGAAATTTTTCTTCAATTCCTTAAGTTTGAGAAACACAGAGCATGTTCTTCCTTTTTGGTTTTTATGGGGCATGCGCCTCCCAGTCCAGCCCAGATGTTTTGATGGGCAGCGGTACCTCGCACACAGATACTAAACACAATTCACTCAGGACCCTCAAGTGAGAGGTGCAGACTCCTGCAGCCCTTGGGATGCCAGCAGAGATGGGAGAAAGGAAAAGCCTCAGGCACTTTTGCCTTCCATCGTGTTGGTGACCTCAATGGTCACAAGGAGAGAGTTCTTGCTTCATCGGTGATCAGACAGAGAGCGAATTCTTTCCTTGTTGATGGTCGCAGCAGGGAGAGCGTTCTTTCCTCACTGAAGGTCAGGGCAAGAGAGTGGAGAGAGCTGTTTCCTTGCTGATGGTCCAGGTGAGAAAAGAAAGGGTCAAGCTGCCGCAGCGCAGCTCCTTATATAGCTCGCCCATGGAGTGGCCTGAACCAACCAGCTTTGAGTCCAATTGTCCAATCAGGTTAGGGGGATTTGTGAAGTGTTTGTACAAACGTCCAACCAAGTTACTTTCATTTTCCCTAGATTTAGCCATTTTCCCAGTTTTGGGGTTTCTGCCAATTTCCTCCCAATTTCTCCCTACAGGTTTTCTCTCTCCAGCTGTTTGTATATGTCATTACAATTGTTTCTGTCTTCTCAAGCTGCCTTTTTTTTTTTTTTTTTTTTTTTTTTTTTTTTTTTTTTTTTTTTTTTTTTTTTTTTTTTTTTTTTTTTTGTACTGGAGATTGAACCCAGGGCCTCATGCTTGCATGTTTTGGAAATGCTATATCACTGAGCTGCACCCCCAGTCCATTTTTACACTTTTTGAGACAGGGTCTCACTAAATTATGCAGACTGTCTCTGGTCTTGAATTTGTAATCCTCCTGCCTCCACCTCTGGAGTCACTGGGATTACAGACATGCACCGCTTTGTCCGGCTTTCGAGCTGCCTTTTGAAATCTTCTGTCTAGTTCCTTAACTTCATCATGTCTTCTTCTTGCTTTAGCTGCTCAATGTCAAAGGCAAGTTCCAGAATCTCTTTTGACATGAAATTTGTTCTTTTCTTTTTTACCTGTCTTTTTAATAACGTTTTGCTTTCTTCATGAATGATATCTTTGATGTCGTGTCACAACTCATCTGGTCTCCTCTCATTTGTGTCTAATGCATTTAACCTGTTCTTGTGGTGGTCTCTGAACTCAGGAGGGATATACTCAAGGGCACACCTTGGCTCTCACACACTTGTTCTAATTTTCTTCAGTTTCAGTTTGAACTTGCATATAAGAAGTTGATGGTCTGATCCACAATCAGCACATGGTCTTGTACTGACATTTGATATGGAGCTTTTCCATTGTCTCTTTCCACAAATGTAGTCCGATTTGGTTCATGTATGTTCCATCTGGTGAAGTCCATGTGCATAGTTTACGTTTATGTTAGTGAAAAAATGCATTTGCTATGAAAAGTCCATTGGTATGACAAAATTCTATCATGTGATCTCCAGCATTGTTTCTGTCACCAAGGCCATATTTTCTGACTACTGAGTCAACTTTTTTGTTTCCAACTTTTGTATTCTAGTCACCAGTGATTATCAGTGTGTCCTGATTGCATGTTTGGTCTATTTGAGATTGCAGAAGCTGGTAAAAATCTTCCCTATCTTCATTTGTAGCCTTAGTGGTCGGTGCATAAATTTGAATAATAGTCATATTAACTGGCCTTCCTTGTAGGTGTGTGGATATTATTCTATCACAGACAGCATTGTACTTCAGGACAAATCTTGAGATGTCTTTTTTGATGATGAATGCAACCCCATTTCTCTTTAGTTTGTCATTCCCAGCATAGTAGACCATATAAGTATCTAAATCAAAATGGCCCGTGCTGGTCCATTTTAGTTCACTGATGCCTAAACTGTCAATGTCTATGTGTTTCATTTCTCTTTTAATGATTTCTAATTTTCCTAAGTTCATACTATGTATGTTCCATGTTCTAATTATTAATGGATGTTTGCAGTTGTTTTTCTTCATTTTGAGTGATGCCACATCACCAAATGGAGGTCCTGGAGCTTTACTCCATTTCTTGCATTAAGGTAGACTCTACTTTGAGGAGGCAACTCTTCCCTACTAGTTTTTTGAGTGCCTTCCAACCTGGGAGGCTTATTTTCTGGCACCATATATGATAGTGTTTCTCTGCTATTTATAAGGTTTTCAATGGCTAATTGTTTTGGGAGTGGGCTGCCAGGTCTTACTCCCTGGTGTGTCTTAGTCTGGAAGCTCAGCTGAAACCTGTCCACTGTGGGTGACCCTGCTGGTATCTGTAATACCAGTAGCATAGCTTTCAGCCTCATAGCAACACGCAAGCCTGCACAGTATGGCAAACTGACAGGCATGGGGAGTCTGTATCATTAGCTATTTAAAAATTGAAAATAAATGGAAAAAAAAATTTTCATCTATCTACACTTGTGATTAAAATTCTAAACCTGAACCAAAACCAAACCCTTTAAATTTTAACATATTGAACCCATACACTAACCTACACCCAATTTTTCACAGGTGTGAGCCAAAGAGCTCATTTCCAACTAGAAGTTGGGCTACAGGCTTAGCCTTTGCTCCATGGGATTTCAAAATCCAGTTTGGCTGCTTTTGCATCAGTTGGGAAGAATACTGCTTAATATGACATTAAGGTTTAAGTCCCTATGTTCTTTCCTGAGGAGAGGAAAGTGAGAACTGTTCTTTTTTGTTGCATTTCTTTGCTAAATTACTCACTTTAAAAACTGCTGATTTTTCTTTTAGAAAAGAATGGATTACAAACAAGCTTTTGAAAAATAAATGCGAGCAACTGGAGGGAACCTCCCTAGTACATCCTAGATGTTTCCAAGGGACAGAGAAATTCTCAGCAGGAAGGCAGAAAAAGACTGAATGTGGAAGCCTGGACTAATCAGTTCAGGAACTGGAGAACCCCCCAGGGACATAGGGGTTTTCCTCTAGCTGCTTGAATACCAAGCAGGGGAGCTGCTGCCCTTTAGTTACCACAGTTTGATTTTCAGCCTGCTGTTCTTCATTGGTTTTCTAACAGCTTAAATGTCTGAAAACAATTGTGTCCTTTGAAACATTTTAGTCACTAACAGGTGACTGATTTTTTTTTTTAGGTTTAAATGAGATGAATCAAGAGGGAATAGTTTTTTCTCTGTAAAAAACAACTGCTTTCCTGAATCCGAAATAAAGTAAAACGGAAATCTGTGGGTTACCCCGGTTACTTGGCAACCCAAACCCATGGGCTTCTATCTATTTGAATTCTAATGTCCTCCAGCATGAAAGGTGCAGTCAGAAGGGATTCCATTTTTGTGAAAGTCCATCCATTCACCCTCGATTATTTGGCTTCCCAGTCATGATCCAGATTTCTGTGAGTTGTCATGCTTGTAATGGCAGAGAAGGAAGCTTCGCCAGGGAATTTACTATAACACCTTTTAAAATGCACCAGTGTTTTGCCACCCCCCTGGGGGAAATTCATGTTAAAAGGAGAAAGCAAGAAGGGGAGCTGGGGAGTGATACTGTGCCACCCTGCAGTCCTTCCCTGTGGCTCAAAGAAACCTGCACTGTCATGCCTATATCATCCAAGCCCCACTGCCTGAGGCTTCACTGGGGGAGTTGCCTGTCACACTGCAGATTCACCTATAAATAGCTCAACCCAAACTGGCAAATGTGTGGAATAACAGTGACAGAGAAACAATGCTCTGGGCACCTTCACTCCAGCTTTTTGAGGCTCCAGCCCCACCTTCAGCCCAGACCAAGCCAGTTGATTATTATTTTTAGTTTCTTCTATTATGGAAATTAGAAATAATATTCTAGGCTTGTTTTTGTTGCTGTTTTGACTTTGTGACTCCAAGGTGTATGTGCTGAATTCCAAACTAGAAAACTTTAAAAAATTAACATTTTGCTCTCTTTGGAAGAAAAATGATGCATTATTTCCCCAGATTTTTAAGTATCAATGGTTCTTAATCGTGATTTTGTTCACAACCCACTAATCAAAACAGGTTCATCTGCTCTGTCTTTTAAAAATTCCATTCTTCCAGGGTCTTGTCCCATTACTATTTATTTGTATCTCCATTAGGATTTAAAATTTTAGTGAAACCCTAATCTGAATGTTTTTCCTGTTTGACAACATCCTGAAATATTTTATGATAGATGAGAATTTTAACTATAGCAATAGAAAGAAGAGCAAATTCCTTGTAAACTTCATCTATTGGACAGGAAAGTTTGAGAAACTAATATATGTGACATTCTATTTTTTAAAAAATGTGTCTGAGCCGCACACCTATAATCCCGGCAACTCAGCAGGCAGAGGCAGGAGAATCACAAGCTTCAAGTTCAAGCCCAGAGGCAGCCTGCATAATTTAGTGAGACCCTGTCTCAAAATAAAAACTTTAAAAAGGATTAGGGAAGCAGCTCAGCGGTAGAGCTCTTGCAAAAGTATGTGGGAGGCCCTGAGTTCAATCCCACCCCACACTGCAAAAAAAAAAAAATTAATTTAATTTAATTTAATTTAAAAATATACCTCAGGTACAAAGATGTACACAACACAGTCCATGTTTTCAGGAAATTTAAATTCTGAAGAGAAAGATGCCTAGGAATTGGTCATTTGTCAGTTTGATCAATGTGCAGGATACATAACTGAATTGCAAATGTAATGTACGAACAATCTATAAGAATGCCTTTAACAATTCACTCAACAAATATTTATAGGGTGCCTACTCTTTTTGGCAAGGGATTGAGAACATTTTAAAAGAACAATAATGATCAAGTGATTTTGCTATAATTTTTCACAAGACTCTACGCTAGAGCTGTCAAGCAGAAATCACCATGCCCACTTTAAGATTACAATAAAGAAAGTGTGGTATTTAAACATAATGGAGTACTATTTGGCCATAAAAAGAACGAAGAAATGGAAGAAACTGAATATCATCATTAAAATGAAATAAGCCAGACCCAGAAAGATAGGTATAACATGTCTTCTCTCATATGTGGAAACTAAGGGTGAAAAAAACAGATAACATTAAAGTAGAAGGGGAACTATTAGACAAGAAAAAAAAGAATCAGGGAGAGGAGAGAGGGAAAGGTACAAGAAGAGTATTGAGGGGGCATATATGATCAAAATATGTTATATCAATGTATGTAAAAGTCACAATGAAACCCATAATTCTGTATAATATACACTAAGAAAAATAATTTTTTAACAATAACATCACAGTTCATGTTGCTAAAAATGCTCTATTTAATGCGGCTTACTCATGAAGAAGTTTCATTATTCCAAGGGGACAACATAACAGCTTTTTGGAAGAAATTAGTTCAAAACACAAAGCATCAATACATAAAGCACTCATACTAATACAACATCCCAAATGCACCTGAGGAGTGGAGTGTTTAAAAGAATGAAGCTTAGCCAGTTCATTGGTGCAACTAGCCACCACACCACATCACTTGAAAGCTGGCCATATACATGTCACATGCAGGAAAAAAAAGAAAAGAATGTAAGAATATTCTCCAACAATATTCTTTAACCTTTGGATAAAAGAGCAATAAAAACACTTGCTGGATCTACTTCATGGAGCTAATGTAAAGATGAATTGAGACAATATATGTGAAACAATCTGTAAAGCACTGTAACTGTAAAACACTAAACAAATATTGGTTCATTTTATTACAAAAGTCAGTCTCAGGCCAAGTCAGTGCCTCTATAGCCCTCTCACTGAAAATGGTCCTAGCATACACAACAGGTAGTTAAGCCAAGTTAGAAGAGCTTGGTGAATTACTTCTTAGAATTCAAAGGGGGATGAGAACTGTGTTGGTCACCAGCCAGTCCATGTGAGCAAATGCTAACCACAGCAGCAGCAAAAGCTTGAGAAGCTGCACGTTTGCTACTTGCTGGAGAGCTTCATTGCGGTGCTTCCCAGCCATCAAAATTGAAATCATGTGGTCTATTTTATTGTTCTAAAGTAATTAATCTAAATTGAGGCATAGCTGCAAAAGGTGCTTCCATCCAAGTGGCATGCAACAGGAATCATTTGAGGTATTATCTTTGGGTTACAGCCATCTCATATTTTGGCTATACTACCTGAGTCATCAAATGAAACAAGTACATCTGGTCATCATAACTCATTAGATGGTCAGAATTGATAAAAATGAGTTACCTAATGTTTCCTAAACTACCCTTGCTGGCCAAAATATTATTAAAGAAAGTCAGATAGAAACCAAGAGTTATTAACTGCTTGCTCTGTGCCAAGCACTCTAATTGCTATTTACACATTAGTTATATCATATCCAAAAGACAGGTATACCTGAAAGGGCATGATTCAATATAATGTTTTTCTTTCTTCTTTGTTGCTACAAACATAAATCTCTGGATAGAACTCACCCAGCATTCCATGGTTTCTTCCTCCTCAGGCATTTTCCAAGACTTTTAAGAGCGAACTGTTGAGAAAGTAAGGTAAAATTAAGGATAAGGCATATTTGCAGAGATTTGGGACTGCTCCTTAAGAAAGAGGTTCAGCAAAAAACATTAGAAAAGACAGATAAAACAGGCTTATAACAAACCTACCAAAATGAAATCATGGTTCTTCCAGGGGTATAACTACAAATAGACAAAGTTTCACACAGGTATAAACATCTAAGCTCTTAATGGAATCTTCAGGTTTACGTAATACTTAGGACTTCCCTCAAGTTTATTCTCTAGGCTAAATATTTAAAATGGTCAAATAAGACAGGCAGGGTGGCATACACCTGTGATCCCAGCAACTTGGGAGGCTGAGGCGAGAAGAGCTCAAGTTCTAGGCCATAGGCAGCCTGTGTAACTTAGCAAGACCCTGTCTCAAGATAAAAAAAAAAATTTAAAGGGCTTGGGATGCAGCTCAGTGGTATAGCACATGCAAAGTATGCATAAGGCTCTAGGTTCAACCCTCCAGTACCACACACACACACAAATATATATATATATATATATATATGTATGTATATATATATACATATGTATGTCTATATACATATATATATTCACATGCACATATATATACATACGTATGTGTGTGTGTATATATATATATATACATACGTATGTATGCGTGTGTGTGTGTGTGTGTGTGTGTGTGTGTGTGTGTATGTATATGGGCTGGGATTTAGCTCAGTTGGTAGAGCACTGCTCTGCAGTCTCTGAGATCTTGAGTTCAATTCCCAGCACCACAAAAATGGGAGAAGGACATGGCAACCCACTCCCAAGGCAATCCCGAAACAATCTGCCATTGAAAACCCTATAAGGGTCGCTATGAGTCGGACACAACTCGATGGCACCTAATAACAACAACAACAACAACAACAACAACAACATATATATATACACACACACATACATATATACACATATATATACATATACATACATATATATGCATTTATATATTTATATATACATATATAGGTACATATCTACATATATATACACCTAACAACAACATATAAATATACATATATATGTACATATGTATACATATATGTATATATGTGTATACATGTATATATATGTATATGCATATGTTGTTAGGTGTGTGTGTGTATATATATGTACCTATATATGTGTATGTATATATATATATATGTGTGTATGTATATATATATATATATATACATATATGATGTTCAAATAATTAAGATAGTAACATCAAATGAACCTAAAAATCATATTATGGATTTTGATTAATAACTTCTACATTCCCAGAATGTGTGCTTTAGATGAACTATGTTTTCTTATTATTCCCAACCCATAGACCCAAGTAGAGATTTATGGTCAGTTTCCTTGTAAAAGCATGCTTTGAGATAGTGAGGGCAGGAAGATTTTCTAGCCTGGGCACAGGGAATCTCTGCCTTAAAAGGTCTTTAAGAATCTCTCCTTACTTATATATACATCAAGCTTACAAAACCTTGAGATTATAATAAACATTCCTATAAAAGCAAAGCATATATAGATACAGTATTATATTCTGACAACCAAAGGTAAGATAGAAACCATGATGTCTTGAATTACAAGGTCATGGAGATAAAAACATGTATCTCCTATATGGCACCTAAGAGATGGGCAGTGCGTAATAAATATTTTTAATACTGTCCAGCTATACCACCGTGGCATCTGATCTCATCAGATCTCAGAAGCTAAGCAGGGTCAGGCCTGGTTAGTCATTGGGTGGGAGACGAGCTGGGAACACCAGATGGTGTAGGCTTGGGAGAAGGACCCAGCAGCCCACTCCAGAAATAGTCAGCTGTCGAAAACCCTAAGAATAGCAGAGAAGCACTGACTGTAGTGCCAGGCATGGCTCAGTATCTGGTAGTGATTCTCTGGTGTACATAGGGTCACTATGAGTCAGGCCCAACCGGTCAGCACCTAACAACAACAACAACCCACTTATTAGAATAGCTGAATCCTGAGTTCTGTATATTATTGGCTATCATAGTCTCTCTGAGGGTACAGGATTAACCTGACAGTACAATGAAAGCCGTAGAATGGTGAGATGACTGAATACAAGGTTTTACTGAAATTATTATGGCTTTTTATAAATGCATATTCATACCCCAAGATAAAACTTCACACAGTTCTTTTTGTTACCAAAACGAGACACCTTGGTTTCCATGGATTTATGATTCTCTTGGGTCTTAAGAAAAACACTCTAGTATTCTTCCCCAATGAAATTTTACTTCTTAATACTCTGTAATGTGACTGTTTTTCCTCCTTCTCTCTGAATAGCTCCCAATTGTCTTTTGATAGACTTATTTCTTTAATAACATTTAATTTTTAGAGAAAATGTACATTCACTCTAAAGTGATAAAAATAAACTCCTTAAATTAGTATTTGCTTTTTTTCTTTAATTTTTAATTCAATTTTATAGTAGTAATATTTATTGAGAGACTGGAACTATTTTATAGAGATAGACACAGAATGCAATTTTGGACTCTTTCTTTGATGCCAAAATGGTAGTCTGTGTCCTTCATTTTAAAAGATACTAGCTACTAATATTTAATACCATGTGCATTGTATTTCAGTGAAAGTTTATGGTCAAATTAAATAAAATATAATTATTTAATATGTATATGATGTCTTCTTACATAATAAATGGAGTCATGATTTTGTGCAAGCTTTTAAGCCAGTATGTACAAAACTTCCACTTTTCCAGAACCTGAATAAAAGGAAGCGCTGTTGATAGGTGTTACCTATGAGAAAACTCTAAGTTCAGGAAAGGAAAAAGAGTGGAAAATTTAGTGTTTTTTCATTAGTGATCCTGTGAAACTATATAAAACCCCACCTTGCTGTTCACCAACTCCCTCTATTGCTGCAATTTGTCTTTTACACTAAAAGAGCATCACCATGCTCCTTAGGGAGCAATAAGTAGACTAGCAATTCTAATTAGATAAGAATAAGAGTTAGGCATAGGGTTTCTCATATCTATATTTTTTATAGTTATGATTTGTAAAAAGTATGTATTGTGTTAAGCCCCATAATCTGGATGTGTCTAAATATGCTTTGCTAGATACAGTGTGTTATTATTGATTAAAAGGTAATAATTTATTGGATCACAAATGTAACAACTAAACTTCCAAAAAATAAATATAAAATAGTTTACCCTAATACTCAATGGATAATATATAAGCAAGCCTTTATTTTTCTGTCAAACATGGAGCTTCAGCTGTGGGGCATCACCCTGCCACTGGACTCACTCCATCTGTCAGCAGGAACCAGCTGCCAAAGGCCCGCCATCTGGTGAGGGGGAGCCGAGAACCCAAGAGCCTTGCCGCCCGGAAAGGAGGCTCATGCCCACAGCTGCTCTGAGAAGCCTTGAGAAAGGCAGGCTCAGAGGCTTATGCCCACAGTGGCTCCTTGCTTCTTTCTTCCCAGGGAAGACGCCGACTCCAAGTGCTCTGCTCCAACAGCTCTTTATTGTTTCCTTGTCTGTCCCGGTAGATGGAATGGTCCCAGACTGCTTCGTGTACCGCCCTTATATACTCTCCAGGGGCTAGCCAGGGACCAGTCAGAGGCAGTCACCCCATACAGGTTTTGGCCAATCAGGGAGAATATGCAAATTTGGGTTTGTGAAGTGACCAATTGGGGGTGGTTCCTGAATGGTCCAATCAGGAACCGTTTGGTGGTTTGGAAACAGCCAAGCAGGTGTCAAAGGGTCTGAGAAAAGGGGTTGGATGCCAGTGCCATCCTTGGAAGCTTGCTGCCCAGGGGTTCCCAGATGTAGGGCAAAGGTTACTGCCTGGGGAACAAGCTTTAGACCTTCAAGTGGGCCAAGATAGGCGCCAGGGCAAACTGCCTCTCTAGGCAGTGCCCTACACGTTAGCAGCAAAGAGTTGAAAGCAGAAACACTTCTGTCAGACAAGGGGTCTGGTGGCTGAAGCAAAGTGCTCCATGGTGCTGAGGCTTCATGGTGCTAGGAAATCTCAGCCAGCTGCAGGGATCAGCTTGGCAGGACTTCACTCTAAACCCATCCCAGAAGCACAAGTGATTGACCTTTCAGTGAACTCTATACCTCTTGGTGGAGAATACAGGCTGAAAAGAGAGTTATTCTTTGTTTTTCAGTACAGGAAGGTTAAACCCAGGGCCTCACGCATGCTAGGCAAGTGCTCTACCACCAAGCTATAGCACCAGCCCCTTATTTATTTATTTATTTATTTATTTATTTATTTAGAGATAGATTTTCACTACATTGAGCAGGCTGCCTCTGGTCTCAAGCTCACAATCCTCCTGCCTCAGCCTCCCGAGGCACTGGGATTGCAGGTGTGACCACCACACTCAGTTGATTTACTCTTAGATACAGTTTAGATGGCAAATACAGGACTGCTACTTGAGTTTAGCAGACAGACCCAGGGTAATCCCCAATAATTCCCACCTCTTTATGTTAATGCCTTTGTGAAATCACCTTATGATTGTGAAATCATTCTTATGATTATGCTACACAACACTCCATCTTAGCAGAGAGGAGAAAGAGGTTCTCTTGCGAACCTTCAAGTGAACAGTCATGCTAGGAACTAGCTATGGAAGGGGTCGAGTTGCAGGGTACTGTAGGTGGGCTCTAGAACTCAAAAGCACCCTCCTCCTGACAGCCAGTGGGACAAGAGTCACAGTTAATCTGCCACAAAGAAAGGAATTCTACCAACAGTTTGAGCTTTGACACAGAATCTTCTCTAGTCAGGCCTGAACAAGGCATACCAGCTGCCTAACACCTCGATGGCAGCCTATGAGGACCTAACCAGAAAACTTGTGCCGAGTTTTCTCACCTATGATAATGTATGTTGTTTTAAGCCACTGAATTGTAGTAATTTATTACTTAGCATAGAAAACTAACATAGAGTCAAAATGGACTCTTTTTACTTTGAATCAACCAAACCTTCCCTCCCTCATTTATTGGTAATGATTGCAACCCTCAGTATAAGATGCACAGTACTTCTTTATGTGGAATTTTCTTTACTTCATAGAAAATGGTAGTTTTAAGTTACTGCCTAGAGATACTTTATAATTCTTTCACAGAATGAAGGTTAGCCTCTACCAGATGACAATTAAAGAAATTTAGTAAGTATAGCTTCAGGTACATGTGAGGTTTACCTTAAAGAATGGAGAACTAGGAAAAGCAAGAATAGATTCTTTGATGTATTCACTACCTTATTCTATAAAACAAAAATGTAAAAATTTACTTACAGAACAAAAATGACAACAAAATATCCAGTTTAACTATTTTTTTAAATATATGAATCATAAAACACTTCAGAGCAAGAAAGAGTTCCTAAAGTACTTTTACATATAATTTTCTATACTTTTATGTATAGATATATGTATTTACCAGGTTTGAGATGCTGCTGACAATTTTTCACTCATTCAGCAAGTATTTGCTAAGAACTCTATGTGCCAAGCACCATTCTAAATTTATTTATATTTACTAGTCAGAAAAAAAAAACAAAGAAAAGAAAAAGAAAAAAGAAAAAAAATACCTTGCCCATGTTACACATATAGTTTAGTGAAACAAACAATAAATAACAAAAATAAACAATTGAATCATCTGGTGCATTAAAAGGTGATATGCATGATGTACAAAATAAAAAATAGAGGTTACCATGGTCAATAGTGTGAAGTGATGTGATGTTTTAATTTGTTAATATATGCTTTGATTTATTTGGCTTTTAAATCATTCAAAAGGGTGAACTCCTTTAAAGAACCGTTGTTGTTGTTGTTGTTGTTGTTGTTAGGTGCCGTCGAGGCAGTATCCTACTCATAGCGACCCTATGTACAACAAACGAAACACTTGTCAGTGCTTCTCTGCTATCCATGGGGTTTTCAATGGCTGATGGTTTTTTGGGAGTGGGTTGCCCAGTCCTTCTCCCAAGCCTACAGCACCTGGTGTTCCCAGGCAGTCTCCCATCCAAGTATTAGCCAGGCTTGACCCTGCTTAGCTTCCGAGATCTGATGGGATCGGACACCACAGTGGTACAGCTGCAGGCCTTAAAGAACCCTTGTTGTTGTTGTTGTTGTTAGGTGCCGTCGAGTCGGTATCCGACTCATAGCGACCCTCTGTACAACAGGGGAAACACTATTGTCAGTGCTTCTCTGCTGTTCATAGGGTTTTCAATGGCAGATTGATTTTTGGGAGGGGGTTGCCAGGTCCTTCTCCCATAAAGAAACCTAGAGGGCAGGAAATGAGTTCTTCATCAGGATATAGGCTTCCAAATTACTGTGCTACTATAATGAGATGCCTGGTTCTATAGGGTCTATATTTCTCCATCTCTATCTCTATCACTATATGCTTGTGCTTTATTAAGACAGGAAGTTGGGAAGGAGAAATTTCAAAAAAGGAACCCAGAGAAGCTACTCAAGAAAATCAAACAAGCTTGACCCAGGGGAAAAAAACAGATAGCAGTACACACTAACTGCAATTTCTGACTCTGTGCTGGAAACACTGCAGGTGCTGCAGTAAACTCAAAGATATGTCCTGGGATATTTTAAGGTTTTGAGGGAAACAAAGCAATATCTGTCAGAGACCAAACAAAATTGCAATACTGGAGTTTTAATATTAGGTTGTACTACATTCCTCAGATAAGCTAGGGGGAATAGTCCTTGTCCCCACAAATATAATTCAATTTACAGTGAAGCCAGTGCTCTCTTCTGCTAGAATTTGATGCTAAACATTATTTTAAGACTTAATTGTTCAATTTTCAAAATCTTTAATAGTTTAGATCATTACAAATTGTTTTTAAAGGACAGAAGAACATTTTTAACCCATTATGAGTATGCCCAAGGACTAAGAAAAAGCGCAATACTTTTATTCTAATGAAAAGTAATCTTTAGCTTTCAGAGAAGACTAGAAAGTACATTCTCATTGTGAGAATCAATCACGCACATTCATTTCGACAAATCTCAAGTCACCTTCCAACTGCTCATGTGACATAACAGCAGGAGGAGTGCAGTCATAGCCCATTACTAATGTCACACACTGTGAAACAGAGCTGGCATCAGCCTGGCATTCTCTCCTTCAGAGAATTAAATCAAATTGAACTTGCCTTATGCAAAAATAAAATAATACAGTAGGTCCCTGTGCTTCCTCTATTATTTTTAAAAGTCATGATTTCTTGTAAAGGCTAATGAGCGGTAAATGACTTAAACCTCCGCTTACCTACATTGTTGGCTAATTGAACAAAATTAGAGATTCTCATGCTGACCGCCAGCCAGCCCTCTGCAATCTTCATGGTGACAGTGCGCCATCTAGTGGTGATATCATCTTGAGCTCATGCAAAAGGATGTAAGTGAAAGAGGGTCTAAAAGGCAATGGGAAAATAAAATAAAATAAGCAAATATTTATTGACTATCTAGAGTACCAGTACCATTTGCCTGGCTTTTCCCTCCACAGTCCTGGGAATAGCATAAAGCATTCACAAGCATAAATTGTTTTGACTTTGTGGAAATTATCTTCATTGTTGTAGGAGGGAAGAAAGAGAAGCTCTGCTGGAAGTTTTGTCAGTGATTTCATCAGCATTAAATATGAGTGTGGAAGTAACCATCACACTGCTCAGCTTGAGCAGAAGCCTGATTACATTTACTGCACCTCTTCCCAGAAATATATGGGGCTACTTAGCATTTATATTGCACTTTTCATCTCCAAACCACTTTACAGAACCTCTTGGACTAATTCCCCCAACGCCCTTGCAGAGTAGTTATTACTCTATACTAGGAGCTTCTTTATGAAAGCTTTTGATGGCTGTTTCCACTGCATGTGAGTGAACTGCATTTACCAAAGAGAATTTCGCCAAAGACTCAGATCCAGAGTCAAGGAACAATTGCCATCTAAACCTTAATATTTCCCCTTTTACAGAGAAACAAAGGCCTGCATCTGGTAATTAATTTGAATGGTGAACACATTACCCTTTCCTATTCCAAGAAAAGAATGTCAGAATAAAGGAAAACATTGTGAACATTGTGTCATCAGTATACGACTCCCTCTCTTCTCTCCCCAGCACAGCCATACCAAAGCACTCCCTCCTGAAATAACTGCATTGTATGTCCTCAAAGTAAAGATACCTCAAGCAATAAATGAGATGGGAGAAACAGTAAATGGGGAGGATTTTATAAAGTAGGAATTTATGATATATTAAGGAGTTGATTATTTTTATTTAAAGCTCAGGCACCCATCACTCCTAACATAATCACCTTTCACCAAATGTTTATTGTAATATTTCGTTCAGTGGTATGATTTAGGACACAAAAAGAAGAGAAGCTATAATTTTAAAAAGCAATATTCACAGTTTTCC
Organism: Pedetes capensis; assembly: GCA_007922755.1. Lineage (NCBI taxonomy): Eukaryota > Metazoa > Chordata > Mammalia > Rodentia > Pedetidae > Pedetes > Pedetes capensis. The sequence continues at coordinate 60,773 of VMDO01003272.1, forward strand.
ATATATAATTTAAGTTTGAAGGTCAGAACTGGGGTTTTTTCTTTTTTAAAAGAAAACAGTGAAAGGGGGCATCTTTAGAACCACAAAGCATATTAACTATGTGACTTGCATATACTATGTGACAATATATGAATGTTTGAGAGAAAAGAAGCACATTAAAAATGTCTCATGAAGAAAAAGAACAGAGCAGGGCAGAGGACTTGAGGCAGGACCCTAAACAAAGTGTAAAGGCAATGGTGGGCATTGTAGGACAAGTCATACCAATATAGTCAGTGGGGGGGCTGCCTCCTTTACAAAAATTCCTTTTTCTGCTTTCATATTTATTTGTCTTCACCCCAGAGATTACCAAGAGATACATGTGACAGACACTTCATAATGCACACTTTTTATAACTGAAAAAATATTTCACATTAAAAGTAATTATTCAATATTTTCAGATTTAAATTTAAAAAGATTATTCCATGGCATGTGGGAAGCAGTAAGTTAGAATTAATGTATCACATGCCATTTCCAAAATCCTTTCTACAGACCTAGGAGGATGTTTTTAGTGATGTCTCAATGCCAACTTTTTAAAAACAATCTCTAGTTATAGCCACTTTATGTAAGGGAATTCATCACCATTCTGTTACCTAAACTATTTTCATATATTTTAGGATTTAGGAAAAGAAGATAGTGTGAACTGAAATAAAAATTCTAATAAGCATATTCATTAGGCCAGATTATTTTAGAGCTTAAGAGAAGTTTCCCAACAATCCCCTAACAGAAAATCTTATAATTTTTTTTAATCAAAAATGCATGTTATTTTGGGTTGTTGCGGGGAGTAGATATGGGATTCTTATTCCAAGAGCACTATGTGTCCAACTTAGAAGAACTGGGAAATTCAGGTGAGCAAAGAGGTCTGCACTGCAAAAAGAATCACTAATACCAAAAAACTTCTGAAGGCATCCACTGCCTGTGAAATGAAGTTGAAACTCCTTGGCTGGTATAGGGCAGATAGTCATTTCCTCATGTTGCATTCAGATGTGGCTGGAAAGCATAGTTTCCTTTGTTCTTCCACATCAAGCTCCCACCTGGTTAAGTAGCATGGATAATTTAGATTGGCAATTAGTAATATTTTAATCTCTTCTATTTTAAACAGTCCGTTGAAATGATAAAGTCAAATACTCAGTCTATTCAAAATTAGCCTCATATCATGTCTAGTTTCTACAATTTCTTTGGGATGACTCAGACCCTTCTGCCAAATGTTCAGTCTTTCAGATTTTGCTCCCTCACTTCCTATTTTCCCCCAGACAAGCACTGTCTATGTAAAAGAAGCGTATTGTACTCTCTTGGCAGCAGCAGAAAGGGGTTCTCAGATCATCATGGCATCATCTGGCCACTGACACAGAGTAGTGGGATTCACTAACCTCTGAAGATAATGGGCCATGTCTGGCTACTTGAGAGTGATGTTAAAATGCCTACTCTTGGGCCTGTGGTTGCACTCATTGTCCCCAGTCTAGAGAATCTCTGATAATCCTCTGAGAATCCCTGATAATCACTATGCTCTCATAAAAGGCCCCTGTTAGTCTTCATCATGGTCAGCAATTCTATACCTTCTCCCTGGAGCACAAAGGAATTCCTGTATCCCTTGCTTACCACTCTAAGTCCAGGAGCAATCAGAGAGACTGCAACAGACCTATCTGTCCAGCCCCTCATTCCAATGCTGCTGGGCCACCAACTGTAGTTTCCATGTTAATTGTGTACACATGCAAGGCTAGATCTTGCAGTGTCCATAACACAACTGAGGAAGTTTGCTACTAGTCTTAGTCACCTCCAGCTCCCACATACATCTCTGGGTAGTTCAGTAATCATTGATTCCTGATTTATGTAATCACTTGATCACCCTTCTTCCCTAATCCCAATAAAGAGGATGGACTTTTCGTCCTCTGTCAGTGCTTCCCATCCTTGTTCATGATAAACAATTTGGTAATATTTGTACTGCACACTGAGATAAACTAGAAGGGATTTGAAGACATATATGCATATATATATGTATATATGTGTGTGTATATATATAGCTTACTGAAAAAATTCATTATATTGTTTTTATAGCATATAATAAATAAAAAGTCATATATTAGAAAAATAATCAAATTTGAATTTGGATAATACATAAATTTTTGTCATGCTTTTAAAAGAAACTAGAGCTTGATTCTATGTGTATAAATTTTACATCAGCTTTTATCCCTAAAATAGGTATAGCAATTCCTAATCAAGGTTTTAATGACAAGCTCTTCACATTCAAGGTATAGGTATTAATGAGACAGTTTATTTTCACAAGTGGGTAAAATAATTTTGATATCAAACATTTTATAACCATTCAACATTTTCGAATTTTACAAAACTTCAATAATTTATAATCATTCAAATTACATTTAAAGACTCTTATCAGTTATTTCTTTCATTGACAAATGGAATCTTGAAATATTTGGTGATAATGCAAAGGCTAGTCTAGTTCAATTAAAACTTTACCCACATCAAGGTCTCAAATTAGTGGTGAAGTTCATTTGTAGAACCAAGGGCATTGCTAGAGCAGTCACTCTGCCACTAGCTTTGGCACCATAAAAGGGCACATTTGCTGCATGTGGACAAAAGTATCTACCATATGGAAGGCAGTTCAAACTGAGTCCATTGGGAGCTCCATTGGGTTTTCGCTTCTGAATCCTGACTGCAAGTCCTCAGGCTGCACCCCATATGCGGGAGCACCTGAAAGATGAACCCTACTGCCACCCCCAGCAGCATCAGAGACCATGGTTGCCATAGGTAACAATACATCTCACCTATAACTGACTTCTGAAGTTAATGCCAAATGTAGGCCATGCACAAGAGTACCTGATTCCATTTTCCTCAAGCCCTAGGCAAAATTATTTCCAGAGGTTCCCACCAGGGGCCACAGCTACATCAGGTAGTTCTGGGCTTTCCTAAACATCTAGGTTCAAGAGATTCCTCTAACCCACTGGCAGCACACAACTTTTAAAGCTCTTGACAATCAAGGCTTTGGGCCTAGAGAAAAAAATGGAGTGGGGAATCTTTAAAACAATGCAGTAGAATTGTGTGATCTGAGACCTCTGTGGTCTGTTCTCAGCTTTTAAAGGATTCAAAAGGTTCTCTTCCTTTTGAGACAAAATTTGGCTTCCAAGCCTATTGTCTTGCTGCTAAATACTATTTTGAATTTTATATGCTAAATATTAACATTTGTTTTCCACTTGTAGTCTAACTTAAGAATTCTAGCTCTGCTCTTTCTGCTCCTGATCTGCCAAGATGTGACATGAGGTTCTCTGCCATGGGCCCTGATACTGGCCACCACCATGCCTGCCCTGCCTCTATTGCCAGAAATTCTCTAACCATAAGATCCCAGTAAATCTCTCCCCTGGCCATAGTTTGTTTCAGTTGGTTTCTCTGTCACAGCAACATACTCACTTACAAATATAGAAAATTGGTACCAGAGAGTGGGGTGGTTACTCTGCAGAAACCTCACCATGTGGTTCTTAGGCCATTGGAACTTGTTTGTAGGAGGAGTTTGGAAGAGTTTGGAGATGTGGGCAAGAGAAGGCCTGCAATGCTATAAGCAAACCTTGAGAGGTGGCTCTAAGCATTGGGAAGACCAGAATGCCACAGTTGATAGAAATGTAGATGGGGCTCACAGAATTTCAGAGGAAAATAAGGACTTTATTGAGCATTGGACTACAGACCATTTATATTACAGTCTAGCAAAGAGTTTATGTGTGTTCTACCCTTGTCCTAAAGATTTCAGTGAATCTGAATTTAAAAGGAATAGACTAATTAATTTGGCAGAGGAAATATGAGGGTGGCATAATGTTAAAACTGTATGTTGGTTGTTGCTTGCTGCATTTAACCAGATTTATGACAAAAAGAAGAAAAATAACAGAAAATGGCAGAACAGAAGGACTTGAAAAAGTACAGTTTAAAGAGGAAAAAAAGCCATGGCTGGTCTAAGGTTACTGCACACAGAGAAAGTTAGACAAGGAGGCTGCAACTGTTGAAGAGATAAATGCCATTAAAGAACACAATACAAGAAATACCCTTGGGGCACAGGAGTCCCAAGCATCTCCCATTGAAGGCCCCTGGATGCGAAACTGAAAACACATTTGATAAGACAGTGGCTGAAAAGTGAATGTTTCTAGGATGCCCTGCTGCAGAGAGGGCTACCCAGGGAAATTGTTTCTCAGCCTGAGCATACAGAGGCTTCCACTGCTGTTGTGGTTCAAAAGGGTGAAGCTACCTCTTGATCTAGCAGCAACTCTTGGCAAGATCCATGTGGTGCTGGTTTTGCAAGCTAAAGAACGCAAAAATTATAGGTTACAGAGGGGTCAGTAAGGTTCCAGGAGATAACCTGCAAGGCCAGGCAATGCGTATCAAGGTCAGGTGCCCTGCAGAGAGCCCCTGAAGAAGCATTGAGGGTGGAGCCTAAGCAGAAATGGAAACCTGAGGATGCTGGAGATGCCAGGAATATGAAACATTTGCAAGGAAAGGAACATGGCTAGTTTCTCTTTGTACAAGTAGGAGTTCAACTTAAGCCATACATGAAGATAAACTAGCTCTAGATACTGAAACCAGGACCAATCTTACCATTCTCCTTATTACTTTTTTACCAAATTACCATCACACCAGTCAAATAATTTATGTAAATATATTTCTCAGTGTGCATTTCTCCTCACACTGACTCATTAAGTTCTCAGCCAGAGCCAAAAGTCACTACATAATCCAAAACCCTGGACACTTTACAACATAGCACATATTTACCTAAAGAAAAGCTTTATACCTATTTTATACACTGGGATTGATTTTTTTCCACAACATAAGTTTGACACAAGTAATAAACTATAAACATAGTTCATATTAACATATACTAGGCTAACATGACTTTTTATATTATACTTTAATATTTACTAAATACTTTAATAAATCCTATATACTTCCTGCCCTCCAAGAGTTTATAGACAGAGAACCCAGGAGGCTTGAGGCAAATAAAATTACCAAAAACAGATATCATGTGTCCATTTTATGTAATGTATTTTTCTAGTAATGAGAGACCAAGAGCTTCAATGTAATTTGCGGGCTGGATAGATTAGTTTAGCCTTGAGTGAAGAGTAGGATTTGGACAAGGAAAGCCTCTACCCAAGAAAATCAGTAAGGGTAAAGGAGCATAGATATAAAAGTTTGTTATGGTAGCAAATATGTAGCAGTTGTTTGCTGAGCATTTATTCCTTCCTTTTCTAATAATGCTACCTCAGTTTCCTTTGACAATCCATCCCTTTTTTTCCTCTCAGCTTGCCACAGGTTATGGGTTCTGACAAAAGACATTAAACTCCTGGATCACAGTCAAAATACTTGTTTACTTAACAGCAATAGCAGGTGTCAGCATATTCACATTTTTTGGGCCAGTTCTGAGCCTCAGTTCCCAAAGACCAATACAAACAGAGACAGGAGACATTCTAATATATAGTACAGTGTGTTATAAACAGCTACTATTTTACACTGAACAGTAAGTATGGCTGCCCCAGGAAGTATAGTATACTTAATAGGAAAACAAAGGTGGTTTATAATCTGGCATACTTAAAGAACAAGGAACATGAAAAGTAAAGGCCTGCATGTCTTTGTTGGATACTACACAACCATGCCTCAGAAAAGCATGGAAACTTTACTGAGAATTTTGTCCTAGACAACCATCCCCAAACTTTAACTCTTGGGAAAGGGCTTTGGATTTCACAATCAGAGAGAGCAAACAGCCATTATCAGAAATAGTCTGTCCTCCCAGTATGGAAAAAAGTGTCTTCCGTCTTGCTGTAAATCATTTATTTCATTTGCCAGGTCATTTTCAAACTATCTCATTTGAAAGATGAGTATGCATCATGAAAATAAAAACATCTCTTCCCTCATTTCTTTTGTCTGACAAAACATTAAAGAGAAATACTTTTATTTGACAGAGGTGAATTTACTATAAATAAATTTCTTCTTAACAATGTGGGCAACAAACTGACAGAAGTCATTACTTTTAGGAGACAAATCATTCCAGTGGATGTTTTTCAAAGGTTTAGACAAATTCATGAGTAAGATGTGTCTTACCTCAGGCTGCCAGAAACACATAGCATAAGACTAGGAGCTTAAACAATAGAAATTTATTTCTCATAGTTCTGAGTCTAGAAGTCTGAGATCAGGATGCCAGTGTGGTTGGGTTCTGGTGAGGGCTCTCTTCCTGACTTGCAAATGGCTGCCTTCTTGTTCTAGCTCACTTGGCCATAAATTTCTCACCCTTCACAGAGGCAGAGAAAGATGTACATTTTTTTTTTAATCTTGCCTACAACTTTTCTGACCATGTGCACAAACACGCATTAGTTATTTGCAGAGAGACAGCATTTATATTTTAATTCAATCTAGTAATCCATCTGAGATCACACTTTGAAGGTGACTTGTCTCTTTTGAAGGCTGTAGGGCTGCAGGGCAGAGCCCCTGGCCATGATTATGGAGTAAACAGATGTAGCCAGACTTCTACTGGGGCTTCCAGGCTGGGGCCACACCCAGGCTTTCCTAGAGCTCCCACTCACCACCCTGTCCTTGAATGGCATGTAGAGGTGGGAGTAGGGGGGTGCATGGCATGCTCAAAAGAATAGAGAAAAGGATTTGAAATCTGGGATTTGTGTGGTGGCCTCTTGCTTCTCTGACCTCTGTTATCAACCTCCCTAGTCAGACTGGCCCCTTCCCGTCTGCCAACATTTACTTTTACATTTACAGTGCAATGAGTGGTTTGGTCTCTGGGTGGTTGAAGGTGTGGCAGAGCTCATTGGCTGACCTGGCCTTTGGAAGGCCAGTGTGCCTCCTGTGTGTGATCTTGTGCAAGGGCTTTGACATGCAGCCTTCAATTACACTTCAACTTCCCCTTTCACATACCTCACAGCCTAGAGCAAATTCCCCAGGTAGACTCTTAGCCAAATTCTATGTCCTTCCTTAAAAAGACACTGGAAACTGCTGCATCTTGTCTGAACTACCCATTAACCAAAGGTAAGTATGAAAGTTAAGTTTAGCCATTCCTTTTGTGCTTAAAACCATGGAGCCAAGAAGTTAAATTTGATGTTGCCTTTGCCACAAATAGCTTGCAGCCGTACCACCTTGGCAGCCGGTCCTGTCAGATCTCATAAGCTAAGCAGGGTCAGACCTGGTTGGTACTTGAATGAGAGACCACCTGGGAAAACCAGGTGCTGTAGGCTTGGGAGAAGGACATGGCAACTTACTTCCCCCCAAATAGCCAGTTATTAAAAACCTTATGAATGGCAGGGAGGAACTGACAATAGTGCTGGGTATGGCACAGTGTTGGATAGTGTTTCATCTGCTGTACATAGGGTCACTATGCGACAGGGTGCCAACTTGACAGCATCTAACAACTGCCACAAATCAGGGGCAATTTACAAACAATCTCCTATCCCTAATGCCAAAATGCTAATCAGAGACAGAGTTCCTTGCCATTGGCATTGCTCTAAGTTGATCTAATATACTTTAGCCCAGATCAGAGATGTTGAGTTGTCTTCCTCCCAACCTACTCCTTCCTTAGCCCACTATCTTGCACAAGAGGATTTTGTTTTATCTATTCTTTGTTTAGGCTGGGATTTAGCTCAGTTGGTAGAGCAACGCTCTACAGTCTCTGAGGTCTCGAGTTCAATTCCCAGCACCACAAAAATGGGAGAAGGACGTAACAACCTACTCCAGAGGCAATCCTGAAACAATCAGCCATTGAAAACCTGTAAGGGTTGCTATGAGTCTGACATGACTCAACGGCATCTAACAACAACAATTCTTTGTTTATGGAGCCATCTATTTTACCTTTGTGGGAGAAATTTCTGATTCAAGTCCTCCCTATTTGATTCTCAATATGCTTAAAATTTGTGAGAATTGTAGACATTATCTCTCAACAAAGTAGGTCTTGCAAGCATATTAGTCCAATGCAAAATCCTGTTTAAAATTGCAGAAACTCAGTGGAAATACTTTCCTTTCAGATTATTTATTTATTTATTTGAGACAGGGTCTTTTTTTATTGGAAATTTTTAATGTACACCTTAATGTGATTCATTCTGACATGCTTTTCATTGTGACAGTTCCATATATGAATTTTGTTGTACATTATTCATATAGGTTCCCCCTTACCCTCTTGTATGCTTCCTCCCCCCGTCCCACCACCCATCAAAGACTTCTCTACCATTTACTTGTCTTCTTATGGCAATATTTTCCTACATATCCTTGGGTTCCAGTTCTGTTTAAGATAGAAACTTTTTCTGTAGTGAACTTTCTTTTTAGAGACAGGGTCTTGTTATATAGCACAGACTGACCTGGAACTCACTATGCCATCCATGATGGCCTTGAACTTGCAATCTTCCCACCTCCTCTCAAGTGCTGTGCCTCCCAAATGCTAGGATTACAGGTATGTGCCACCATGCTCAACTCTTTCTTTTTCTCTATATTCCTACTGTAACAACCCTTTAACCTTATCCCTGTCTTTAGCCATATGACTTATTGTAGAAAACACACAAAAATACACAGAATACAAAGAAGAAAATCATAGCACATTTTTTATGAATGTTACCTCAGTTGTACTTATATATAACATTTCTAAGTGTGTATATTTTCTGGTTTTGTTCATTTTTTATTTTTACATGATGCATAAAAATTGTACATATTAATAAGGTACTCTGTGTTGTTTTGGTCTACAGTTCTACCATCCTAGCATCCAATCTCATCAGACCTTGGAAGACAAGCAGGATCAAACCCGGTTAGTACTTGAGTTGCATAGCTAGCTAAACAATTAGCAGGCAATATGGAGAGAAAGGGGCTGGGATTTAGCTCAGTTGGTAGAGCGCTGCACTGCAGTCTCTGAGGTCCCGAGTTCAATTCCCAGCACCGCAAAAATGGGAGAAGGACCTGGCAATCCACTCCCAAGGTAATCCCGAAACAGTCTGCCATTGAAAACCCTATGAGGGTCACTATGAGTCGGATACCGACTTGACGGCACCTAACAACAACAACAACAACAACAACAACATGGAGAGAAAGCTGGGATTTAGCTCAGTGGGTAGAGCGCTGCGCTGCAGTCTCTGAGGTCCTGAGTTCAATTCCCAGCACCACAAAAATGGGAGAAGGACCTGGCAATCCACTCCCAAGGCAATCCCAAAACAGTCAGCCATTGAAAACCCTATGAGGGTCTCTGTGAGTCGGATACCGACTCAACGGCACCTAACAACAACAACAACATGGAGGAAAAGGGAACTAAAAATGGCTCCTGCCATTCTGACATGATGAAGAAGCCACCTGAGTCTCTGAGGATATTGGAAGGATATTTTCAAATGGACTCCATACCCTACCCAAGTCCTCCAGCCATTTATAAAACAAAGACCCTAGGCCCATGTCACACAAGCCACCCAGGGCTGGGTACACAGGGCTGATGTCAAACTGGGCATTCTCTAGTTTGAATAAAGCTAGAAGGAACATGCACTCACCCTTCTTCCTCTGTGCGCCTCTTTCTCGTCTCCTCTTCCTCTTCCTTTTCTTCTTCTTCTTCTTCTTCTTCTTCTTCTTCTTCTTCTTCTTCTTCTTCTTCTTCTTCTTCTTCCTCTCTCTCTCTCTCTCTCTCTCTCTCTCTCTCTCTCTCTCTCCCTCTCTCTCTCTCTCTCTCCCTCTCCCTCTGGCCCATCATCTTTTCTGTCTATCCAAGGCATCTTTCCTTCTAAAAGTCTGCTTAACTTTCCTGTTCTCTAGCTTCTTTACCCTCCCCTGGGGAATAGAGACATCTTTATGCTGATTCACCCAGGGAATGCAGGTTTTTCCAAGTTCCTTTGCAGAACCACCTAAACTTCTTCAGGTGCTTCAGTTTTCCCTGTAATTATTCCTTAAAGGTATACTATCTTTAATAAACTTTATTTGTACTCTCTATCATAACTTCTGTATCAGGTAAAAATTATTTTATACGCCAAATACAAGGGCTGGGGTTTTGTTGCCAGATTCCAGACCAGTGCTCCAGGTCTGCCTACCCATACTCCCCATATCTCCTAATAACACTTGGATGAGAGACTGCTTGGGAAACCCAGCTGCTGTAGGTTTAGGAGAAGGACCTGGCAGTTCACTCCCAAAACAATCAGCTATCAAAAACTCTGTGGATAGTAGAAAAGCACTGACATAGTGCCAGGCATGGCACAGTGTTGGTTAGTGTTTTGTCTGTTGTACATAGGGTGGTTATGAGTCAGACTCAACTCCACAGCACCTAACAACAACAACAATGTACTGTTTTGATACATTGTATGCTTGCAGCCTTAGCACTGTGGCATCTGATCCCATTTGATCTTGGAAGAAAGCAGGGTCGGGCCTGGTCAGTACTTGGATGGGAACACCAAATACTGTAGGCTTGGGAGAAGGACCCGGTGACCCACTCCCAAAAAAATCAATCTGCCATTAAAAATCGTATGAATAGAAGCCGGGCATGGTGATGCATGCCTGTAATCCCAGTGGTTTGGGAGGCAGAGGTAGGAGGATAGCAGGTTTGAGACCAAAGGCAGTCTGCGTAATTCAGTGAGACCCTGTCTCAAAAAGTATTAAAAAAAAGGGGGCGGGGGGCTGGAGGCGGCAGCTCAGTGGTCCAGCACTTCCTAAGCATGCAAGCACGAGGCCCTGGGTTCAACCCCCAGTACTGGAAAAAAAAAAATCCTATGAATAGCAGAGAAGCACTGACAATAGTGTTTAGTCTTTTGTACGTAGGGTCACTATGAGTCAGACACTGACTTGATGGCACCTAATAACAACATACTTTGTATAATGTTCAAATCAGGGTAAACACATCCATCTCCTCAAACATTTATCATTCTTTTATGGTAAAAAAATGTTCAAAATTCTTTCTTCTAATATTTAAAAAACATATAGTACATTATTATTATCCATAGTCACACTATCATAAACAGAACACAGAACTTCTTGCTCTTCTTGTTGTTAGGTGCCATCAAGTCGAGTCTGACTCATAGTGACCTTATGTACAGCAGATTGAAACACTTCCCAATTCTGTGCCAGGCACATGATCTTATTTATGTGTAAGCTCATTGTTGCAGACACTGTGTCAATCCATCTGGTGAAGGGTTTTCCTTTTTTTCACTGACCTGCCACTCTCCCAAACATGGTGTCTTTTTCCAGGGATTGATCTTTCCTGACTACCTGTCCAAAACATGTAAGACACAGCCTAGCCATCCTTGCTTCCAAGGAGCATCTGGTTGCACTTCTTCTAGGACAGAATTGTTAGTTCTTTGGGCAGTCCATGGTATATTCAATAGACATCTCTAGCACCACAATTCAAAAGCATCAATTATTTTCCTGTCTCCCTTGTTCAAAGTCCAGCTTTCACAACCATATGATGCGACTGAAAGAAAATACCATGGCATGAGTCAGGCGCACCTTTGTCTCTGTGCCCCTGCCACCGGATTTTCTCTGTGATTCTTGTACCAAAATCTGGAAGGTCAGTGAGGCTTCACCTTATGGTTTGAGCCCGAACATTCCCCCCACCAGGGACATGACTGAACCCACTCACAACTTCTGACCTCTATGGAAACACTTTGCCATCCAATGGGTGAGTAATCAGTTTTACTGCTGATTCTCTAACACTCCTACTCCCATCTGTTCCCTTCTGGTCTCGGTTGGCCATTCATTTCATCTTGTATTGTTTCATTTCTCTAGTCCCAATGCCAGGCCCAACCCACAACCTTTCCAGCCCTTGGTACCTCAGGGCCATAAGTTCCTCACGAATTGGGAATGCCTTTTTCCTCTGATCATCCTCTGTTCATCTGGCAACATCTGGGTTCCAGGGACACCTGATACCTGGACTTGCCTCCATTCCCCTTAAAACGGGAGCAGTATTATCAACCTCCCCCCCAAAAGACACACTTTTAGGCTATCAGCCAACCCAAAGCCTCTAAGTCTCTAGTCTGAAATTAAACCCCCCAAAAAGCCCAATTTTGCAATTTAATTTGTACCCAATATAGACGGAACAATGATTCACTCTGGCCAGAAAATGGAAACTTTGCATTTAATATCTTAATTGATTTGGATTTATTCCACCATAGCAGAAAATGGAGCAAGATTCCCTGTCTTCAAGCCTTTCTCTCCCTTTGGGCCCACCCCTTTTCTGCAAATTATGCTCCACCTATCACATTGTTGTAGCCCTCAGTTTTTGGCCCCCTACCCAACCTAAGCCATCTTCATATAAATCTACTGATAACACCTCTGCTTTCTCTTTTAAACCTACTGATCACCACCCCCCACAACACTTCTGCCTCTACCCCTCACAAGCCCACAGGCCCTTTGCCCCCTCAAGCTCCTCACTGAACTCTAAACAAACCCTTCCTCCGCTGCCCCAACTCCAGATTCAACAACCCTAGCTGCCTCTTCCCCTCTCCTTCCTACCCCACCCACCTGCACCCATCACAAAACTCCGAAGACTAATGTTACCACTCAGTGAGGTGGCAGGTGTTGAGGGGCCTAACAGGGGACATGTCCCCTTTTCTATGTCACGTCTTTCATAAATTTCTACAAAGCTGGTACCCATCTCAACCCGACCTTCTAACTATATCAGTGAATTCAAAATACTTATCCAGTCCTATGACTTGACTTACCAGGTCATCTTTGTAATCCTAAATACCACCTTTTTACATAAGGAGAGGGAGAGTCTACCAGGCGACCTACACTCATGCAGATGATTTACACCTTATAAATACCTAAAGCTTCCTGAGTAACAGGGCTGTTCCCAACCTTGGCCCACACTGGCAAAACCAACCTGGCCACACAGGTTGGGAACACAGAACCCATATGATTGCATGCATTATAGCAGACTTAGAAAGGCCTCCATTAAGACAGCTAACTATGACAAACTGAAAGAAATGTATCAAGAATGAAGAGAAAATCCAGCCCAGTTTATGGCTACATTAACTGAAGCACTTCAAGCTCATGCCTGTTTAAATTCTGAATCTCTTGAAGTCCATCCCTTTCTAAACTCTTTTTTTCTCACAATCATCCCTGGACATCAGGGCCAAACTTAAAAATTTTGAGGAAAGCCTTCAGACTCCCACTGGGACTCTGATATTGGCAGCCTTTACAGTTCTCAAAACCAGGGAGAAACAAGCTAAGCCAGATAACTAGGGGAGAGAGAAGGCTAAATACCAAGTGTTGGCTTCCATCTTACTGGTTAATCAAACTCAAGTTCAAAAGGCTACCCCCATATGTTCTCTGCCCAGGCCATGCTTCTGATGAAAGACCACAGATCCCTGGGCTAAGCAATGTCCTAACCCTAGACCTCCAACTTGGCAGTGTCCCCAAAGTTGATAAAAGAACCACTGGAAGATGGACTGCCCACAGACCTCTCTTGAGAGGTATGTCTGTATCCACCCATAGCTGCCCAATACTTGATTTCCTGGGGCCGGCCATGGAGGATTAACAATGCCCCTAACCAGGAACAGAATAATTCTCCTCTGCATGTGGGCTTTAATGTAACCCTATCTTGAAGTCTGCAAATTGTTGCTATTTGCAAAAGGAGACAGACAAGAAGGAATTTATATATAGAACAAAGAAGCAAAATGAAAAGGTACAGGCATGGAAATGCTATTTACAAATTGCAAAAAGCTGTAAAAGAAGGATGCAGGAAAGTTGTGAAAGTAGGAGATTTTAGAAGGACAAAATTAATAGGAAGCTGTTTATGGAAAGAAAGAAATTTGAAAAGGATTTTGCCCAAAGACTGGATGGATAAATGGAAGGACATGGGCAAGTTTAGAAGAATTAAGGTAGTAAAAGGTTTGAGAAGGGTGAAAATATAGTGAAGAAAAGCATCTCCAAAGAGGCAATGGCATTGAGGTCAAGGATGACATCAGTGTCACTCCATTCATACTCCATTACCCAGATCTCTGACAAATCCCTTCTGAATGCAAAAAAGATATTCAATCCATACCTTTCCTTCTCACTCTGGGCATCACAGCTGAAGTGGGCACTGGGACAACATGATGTGGAATCTCTCTTTATTATGCAACCCAATTCTCACAAGAACTTACCAGAGCCCTAAAGGAAGTATCTCAACAAATTAATTATATCCATGAGCAGATTGATTTACTGGCTGCTGTGGTTCTCCCAAATAGAATTGGATTAGACTCCCTAATGGCAGCTCAAGGGTGAATCTGGGCCGTCCTACAAGAGAATTTTTTTGTTGTTGTTGTTTGTTTAGTTTTGTTTTTTATTAATAAATCAGGCCGGGTAAGGGATGGGGCAGCTACTGTCAAGGAATAGGCTACCCACCTACAGGGACAATCCTCTTCATCCTGGCTAAATTCCCCTTATAAACAATGGCTCTATCCCTTACTGGACCTCCTCATTATTATCTTACCCATCCTATTGTTTGCTCCCTGCCTAATTCAATTTTTGAGCTCATTCATTCAGGCACAAGCAAAGAAAATCTCCACTATGGTGGCAACTCAATTTCTCCTGCTGACTTCTGAGGACATACCAACAAGTCTGTCAGCATTTGCTTTCTCCCCCTGAGAATGCCTACACCTCACCCCCCAGAGCAAGAAGTATCTAAGAAAACTCTGCCCCAAGGGCCTCACACCTGCTGAGCAAGTGCTCTTCCACTGAACAGCACTCCCATCCCTCCTCCACTTTTAACATTTTGAGACAGGGTCTCACTACATTGCACAGGCTGCCTCTGACCTCAAACTTGCAAAACTACAGCCTCCACCTTTTGAGTTGCTGGGATTATAGATGTGCACCATGATACCCAGCTAAAAAGCTAACATGGAGTTACAGATTCTGTGCTTCAGGCTACCAGGCTGTGGCCAGTTTTACTAACAAAACATTTGAAATAATCCTCCATTTCTTTGTACTGAGACACTATTCAAGTATGAAAACATTAACACAAATAGGAATAAATAATGCTTCAACTCTAAACAAATTGTAGCTATTGTGTTATTCTTCAAGATAAAAACACAAAGTTCTCAAACAGACATTGGCATGCCTAGGTTCAGAAGAGCATTATTTATAATAGCCTCAAGGTAGAAACAACCCAAATATGTATTAAGAGATAAACAAATAAATATGTTATATACATACAATAGAATATCGTTCAGCTTTAAGAAGAAATGAAATTCTGATGCTGTCCTTGAAGACAGGATAAGTAAAATAAATCAGCCACAAAAAGACAAATGTTATATGATTCCATTTATATAGGGTACCTAGAATACTCAGCTCATAGAGACAAAAAACAGTGGTGACTAGAGGCTGGGGGAGGGAAGGATGTAGATTTAGTGTTTAATGGGCATGGAGTTTCAGTTTGGATGATGTAAAAGTTGTAGAGATGAATAGTAGTAATGGTTGTAGAATAATGAGAATGTACTTAATATTACCAGGGTGTGAGGGTCCAGAAGTCTGGCAGCAAACCTCAATCATTACATTCAGCACATAAAAGAATATATAGCTGACACAGAAGTAATACTAAAGAGTATAGACAGGGCTTATTAAAAGATAGTATACCTTTAAGAGATAATCACCAGGAAAACTGAGGCACCAGGAGAAGCAAACGTGGAAAAGAACTTGGAAAAACCTTGGTTCTCTGGGTGAATTAGCACAAGAATATTTCTATTCCCTTCAGGAAGGCAAACCAGAGAGAATAGAAGAGTTATACAAGCTTCTAGAAGAAAAAGTGCCTTGCATAGAGAAGGTGGTGGGCCTGACCTGTGGGGAGGTGCACGTGCAGCCAGCTGGGAGAAGAAAAGAAGGAGAGAAGAGAGGAGCAGAGGGCAAAGTTCAAAGAAAGAGGAGACAGAAAAGAGAAGAGTGTGGGCATGTTCAATGAGGTTTTGTTCAAACTAGGGCCTGTCCAGTGTGAAGTCAGGCCTGGGCACCTAACCCTGGGCACCCAGTGTGATGTAAGCCTCATGCTCTGTCTAGAAAAGCTCCTGTTACGGTTTAGGGAATATGAAGCCTGGAGTCTTTGTTTTGTTAAATGCCCAATAGATTTGCTTGGCATATTTCAAAAGGATGGGCCAATAGGCACATATCTTGGAAGATCTGCCTTTATTATACTCAGGTAGCTATTCATCTTGGATTAGGGTATAGGATCCATTAGAATACTGGGGGTTGAACCCAGGGCCTCATGCCTGCATGCTTTGCAAGTGCTAGACCACTGAGCTGTGCCCCCAGCCCATTTTTTTTTTTTTTTTTTTTACTTTTTGAGACAGGGTCTTGCTAAATTACAGAGACTGCCTCTGGTCTCCAACTTGCGATCCTCCCGCCTCCACCTCCTGAGCCACTGGGATTACAGTTGTGCACCACCACGCCCAGCCCAGAATAATATCCTCTTAATGTCATTAAGTGATTTGTCTCATACATAGCTTTATCCATCATGGCTGAATGCAGAAGTCATTTTCAATCCCCTTTTCCTCCATATTGTCTGTTAATATCTAAGCTAACCTATCTAATACTTAATGCCCCTGAACTGTACACTTAAAAATTATTGAAATGAAAAATTCTATTATATATATTTTACCACATCATGTACACACACAAATCTGTTTGTCTTTTATCTGAATATAAAAAGTTCCACAGCCATGTTCCTGTACTTGCTTATGTACTATTGAGTATTTGATTTTCTTCTTTAAGCACCAGTCATATGACACATACTATGACCAGTTGTAAACTCCCTTTCTCTGCCTTGGGATGGTGCTTCCTGGCCACACCGATTGGGCAACATTGTCCTGATCCTAGAGAGTAGATGCTGGCAGACCCTGAGACGCTCATTTTTTCCTACTAAAACATGTCTCTGCATCTGCACTTCCACTCACCAATCTCAATAGGTAGTGCTCCTTGTTTTCCTCCAGGTGATGGCTAATACTATTGATGTCAGCTGAACTTGAAGGGCTCCATCTCCCCTGATAAAACATCCTGACAGACAGAATATATCACTTGGAAAGACTCAGAACTAGCTAAAATTTTACCATGTGAAGTGAGGAGGGAGATGAGTCAGGATCTCTCAACACTCACCCTCACTACTGACCAAAGAGGAAGTAAAGAATATTGATGTTAAAGGCACAGAATCCTCTTGTTCTGCATTTGGCCTCATCCTTGGACTATACTGCATGAATGCTATGAGGCTTTAATCTTGATCCTGTCTTTCTCTTTTTATTTTCTTTCTTTTTTTTTAATTAATAAATGTTGGTGGGGGATAGAATAATAAGTCTTTTGCTATACCCATTATGCAACTGTTAAATCACTGTTGCTTACACATTCATCATCTTACATATTTTATGGAACCATACAAACTAGAGAAGGAAAGAAGAAAAAAGTAGGAATTTTAATTAATATGTAATAAAGAGTCATATGCAATCATGGGTTATATTCTCATGTCATATTATCTCTGAGCCCAAATGCTTTTCCATAAGAGTTAAAAAATGAAGCAGTAATCATCTCCCCTGGGACCTTTAGAACAATTTTTGTCTGGAATTGTTATAGTACTCTAGATCATCCCACACATCCAGTCTTCACCCTGGCTCCTCTAGTGGCATCTCATCTGGATGGCATATTTGGAGTTTAAACTTCAAGGATGCACTTCTCTATCCAATCTAAAATCTCACTGTGTGCATTTACACATTTGGCTGTTCTTTCTTGGGGGTTTCTAACCAGTTTGTAAATTTCATAAAGGAACTGCCAAATGCAAACTTTTTAGCTGGATCAATGTAATAAAAAGATTTTTGACAAGGGTAAATTGGTCCTGTTGTCATTTCTGAGTTTGTATTCAAATAGATTTGCGATGTCCCAGTGCTCAAAGGGCTATTTTCTTAGTCCTGAGGCCTTTTGTGGGGATAAAACAACACAATCTGAACTAGAATAGAAAAGCATTTCAAATTGGTTCAGCTTAATCTTGAAATAAACCATTCATTAAAGCACTGCATTTTCTCTAAGCACTTGGCAGCAAATTCACCCACAAGTGGTTTATAGTACCACTTAATTTCCCGTTGGAACTTAGGGGGAAAAGAAAACATCCTATGAACGAAATGAAATAATACATGCGCTAGCACCTAGCTCAGTGCCCAGTACAAGTATTGGTGCTTGGCTAAATTTGAAAAATAGTAATAATTTCTTTTATTAAACTAGTTTTAAAGCATTATTCTGTACCTGATAGCAGTATTGTATTGCCTGTGGTATCAATTTGTTTGTCTATTTGTTGCTTTATCTGCTTGTTAGGTGTCCAGTCTGTAAGAGTGGATCAGACCCAAATAGACTTAACTCTTGGGTTAAGGAAGAAAGACATACACAGGGCTCCTACAACCAAGAAACAGTAAATGAACTTAGAAGACTTAACTCTCTCCTAAACTCCTCAAATGGTAATGCTTCAAAATAGGGCAAGTCTGAATTCATTCTCCCTCATCTCCCAAACCTATCCATTGTAAGATTAAAGATGCTGAAGAGCACCGTAAACCCCATGGAAACATGAGCGCCTTACATTACTAATTCAAGGAGACAGCTGTGACCTCCTCTCATGTTATCTGTGCTTTCAGTGCCACCCTATAAAAGAGAACTGGCAGAGCAAAACACCTGTATTGATGAAAGCTTGTGTTTTAAAAGATTAACCCTTAAATGGCTTGGCTTATCTTAAATGGAAAATCTTCCCAGGCAGATATTGGGATCCTCTTTATTCACAACTCACACAGTTCTTGTGTTTTTCTAAACTGCCTGAGAATATTTATTTTTGATTTAGCCTTTTTTTCCCTTGAAAAAAGACTTCATTTACCCTCTGCATTCAACATTATTTTTCTTAACATAACTTTCTCAATCACTGTTGTCCTAAATTTTACTCTACACCGGAGCATATTTTTATGCTTTAAAACTGAATAGGTGTTTAATTTTCTTTGCTTGCTTTTGTTTACTGATTTCATGTTTAGTGAAAATAAAACCTCATGTTAGGGTATGCCTTATGAAATATACTGATGTCTTCTTATTATCTATAGTGTTATTTTAGAAGCCTCTAAAACTGCTTAAAAAGGGGGAGAGGACAATTTCAAGTTGCATGATGAAACTACATGAATACATGGGGAAAAACAGGGGAATACAATTGCATATGATTTTGACCACATAATAATCAAAGGGTTTCATAAATTATGTAAGTTGATGTAAGAGTAACCAAAAGCAATATAATAGGTGCACAGTGGAAATGGCAAAAGCCTTACTACTCTGTACTCCACTAACATTTATCAATAAAAAAAAGAAGCCTCTATAACTATCCTAGAGATTTGTGACTAGAGAAGACAGAAAATGCAATAAAGTCATTGCCTGTGCCAAACGTATAAAAAGAGAGACATCTGAATATGTTTAGATCAATCTTGCTCACCAAAACAACACTCATTTTCTAGGTGTAAGGCATCTTTCCATTAGCCTATAGTTGTGTTCTCTCCTCAGAACCACTTTATGAAGAGATTAGAAGATTTGGGGATGGCCTTCAACACTCAGCAAATTACAACCTGCTTTAGCCTTCACTACTTGCTTGTATAAAGTCTCATGGTCAACAAAAGGAGAAATACTGGCTCTTCCCTGGGGTTTTACACAACCCTATTACATGCACATGGGCTTTCTAGGTCCCAAGGAATATGTCAGACTTTTTCAAAGCCTACTATGTACTTCTCATTTCCAGGTTTTCCTTTTAAGTTTATGGTGAGGCTCATTTGCTCTAGCTAGTGTTGCAGCTCCAGCTAGCTGAAATGTCAAACAATTCCCACTCTTTGTTCCTGAAAAACACCTTGGGGATAGAGCTTTTGCACAGATCAAACTCTATGAGTCAGGTCAAGTAAGGCAAGGCTGTTGCTCTAATTGAATTTTATTTGAAAAATATAATTTTCATAAAAGTATGCTATTTATGTTAAAATGTAATTAGCAATTTTAAAGAAAGTAATAGTTATTTACACTAAATTTAAAATGAATTTTCTGTTTCAATATCCAATACATTAAATATTAATAGATATAATGCACATAAACAAAACCTCTTTAGCGTCAACAATGATTTTTAAGAGAGTAAAAGAGTTCTGAGATCAAAAAGTTTGAGAACTGATTTAGATGCTCTAAGTTCAAAGGATCTTTCATTTAACACTTTGAAGATGCTACATCACTGTGTTCCTGCATCTCATGCAGTTAAAGAAAGTTTGCCATTAATTTTATTTTTTGCTTCTTTATAGGTGATTTTCTCTCTAAAAGCTTTTAGGATTTTCTCTCATTCTTAGTTGTTCTTAAATTTTACTGTACTGTATCTAGGTGTAATTTATTTTGTTTTTTCTTTTCTTATTTTAAAAGTAGTACTGGGGGCTGAGCCTGCAGCCATACCACTGGGGCATCTGATCCCATCAGATCTTGGAAGCTAAGCAGGGTCAGGCCTGGTTAGTACTTGGATGGGAGACTGCTTGGTAACACCAGGCACTAGAGGCTTGGGAGAAGGACCCCACAACCCACTCCCAAAAAACAATCAGCCATTGAAAACCCTATGACTAGCAGAGAAGCACTAACAATAGTGTTTCGTCTGTACACTATTCTCTGTACACTATGTACATTAGTATATAGGGTCACTATGAATTGGACACCGACGTGATGGCACCTAACAACAACAGGGGGCTGAACCCAGGGCCTTGAGCCTACTTTGTAAGTGCTTTACCACTGAGATGTGCCTGCAGCCCCTTTTTTAATTTTATTTTTTTAATTGAGACAGGGTCTCGCTAAGTTATGCAGGCTGCCTCTAGCCTCGAACTTGCAATCTTTCTGTCTCCGCCTCCCAAGTTGCTGGGATTACAGGCATGAGCTACTGTGCCCAGCTTTTCTAGGTGTATTTGATGTTGATCTTGTTGTTGGGTGCCACTGAGTTGTGTCCTACTCATAGCAATGCTCATAGGGCTTTTAATGGCTGATTATTTCAGGATTGTTTCCAGAGTGGATTGCCATGCCCTTCTCCAGTTTTTGTGGCGTTGAGGATTGAACCTGGGTCCTCAGAAAATGCAGCACAGCACTCTACCAACTGAGCTAAACCCCAGCCCAGCACATTTCTTATTTATTTTATTTTGTAATCTATAAATTGGGATTTTTTTCCTGTTATTGTTTCTTAAAATATATATTCTTCTCTATTGATTTTCCCTCTATTTCAGAGCCTCCTATTTATTGTATATATGTTAACACTATTCTTCTACTTTCCATATTTCTTGACTTTTTATTTAGATTTTCTACTGGGGTTTAGCTCAGTGGGTAGAGAGCTGTGCTGCAGTCTCTGAGGTCCTGAGTTCAATTCCCAGCACTGCAAAAATGGGAGACGGGCCTGGCAATCCACTCCCAAGGCAATCCTGAAGCACTCAGCCATTGAAAACCCTATGAAGGTCGCTATGAGTCGGATACCGACTCGACGGCACCTAACAACAACAACAACAACAACCCTTTTATCTTTTCCTAATCAGTAGGAGTTTCTCAAAGGAGTCATACAAAGTTCAAGTTTTTCTTTGTAATTTTTTAGTTCTTTTAATTCCATTATTTCTAGTCTTTTTATTGTGAAACACAGCAAACAGCAAAATGACTAAAATATAAATATCTAGCTGAACAAACTATTGTAAAGTGAAACCTCATGTAATTACCTCAAGGCTGAGTTCATGGGCATGCAACCTGTGCACTTATACAGGGACCTGCTCTTAGAAAACCATGCTTGGTTTAATATTGTGGGGTCTGTCCAGAGAATTTTTAATAGTTTTAAAGCCAGACTCCCCACATTTACATTTGACATTGGCTCCACAAATTACGTAGCTTGACCTGGTCACCACCTGCATTAGTTACTTTTGCATCACTGTGACCAAAATACGTGAGAGAATCAAGTCGAGGAAGGAAAGGCTCACTTTGGCTCACCATTTCGAAGGGTTCCATAGTCTCGGGGAAGACACAGCTGAGGAGCTCAGTTCATGGCAGCAGAAACATGTGGCACAGGCTCTTCACATCACAGCAGACCAGGAGGCAGAGAGCTAGGCCACAACCAGGGGCCAGGTATCACCTTCAACGCCTCGCCCCCAGTGACCAGTTTCCACCAGCCAGGCCCTACCTCTCAATGGTTCAGTCTCCCAAATAGCACCACCAGCTAGAGACCAAGGATTCAACATATGTGTCTGTTGGGGACATTTTATATTCAAACCGTAACACCACCCATGCCAAGAAACAGAAAACTGGCCACACTTCAGAAGTCCCCATATCTTACCAATTACAAACTCTTCCCTCCTTAAAAAGATAATATCTGATCCTGACTTTTATTGTAACCACTTCATTGTTTTTCTTATAATTTTAATACCTACATATAACCCTGACCACAATAGATGTTTTTTAATGCAGTCCAAGGGAATGTCTCACATTATGGCATATTAATAAAATGGAGTACACCAATGCCAATAGTTTTGTAATTATGACAAGATAACTGATTATCATTGGCTCTGACCTTCTCCCCACCCAACCCAACTCTGAAGATGAAACAGGAAAGAGTCATGAATAGAGTTTATGTAAAAGGAAGGGGACGGGGGGCGGGGGGGGGGAGTACAATATGAGATGAGTCACCATGTTGCAATGATACACCTAATAACATTCCTAATAAACAGGGACACTGAACAAATGACCACACAATGTATATATTCAATAAATGTTCAAGTTAAAATTACCTGGTGCAATAAAAGCACATATAAGAATTTGGCTGAACCTGGAAAGGCCAAGAAATCCTCACAAAAGTAACTTTTGCTAGGAGTGCTAAAAGATGAATAGACTTTAATAGATGAATACACACCACAGCTGAAGAATTCTAACAGGACAATACATAGCAAATGAAGAGAAGGTGTCAGGTAAACCTGGAGAGATGGGCAGGGGCCAGAGGTGGTTGTTGTTAGCTGCCATAGAGTTGTTTCTGACTCATAGCGACCCTCATAGGGTTTTCAATGGCTGATTGTTTCAGGATTGCCATGTCCGTCTCCCATTTTTATGGTGCTGAGAATCAAACTTGCAACTTCAGAGACTGGCTCTACCAACTGAGCTAAATCCCACCCCCAGGAGCCAGATAGACAGGCTTTATCCCAACCACAATGATTTTAAGTAGATCAGCTGTGATCCAATTTGGTCTTTAAATGATCTCTGGAGTAGCACAGAATGGATTAAAAGGGAAAATGGAAATGGAGAGACAATGTAGATTGCCATTGATGTAGTCCAGCTGAGATATGTTGATGGACTGTTTAGAGCAGTGTCAGTAAAGATGAGATCGATTTGAAAGATACTAAGACATAAAATAGTCATTTGTGTATGTGTGAGTTGAAGTAGATGCTCTTATCCAGATCAAGAATAATCTCCCAGTTCCTGCATCTGAGTGATGAGTGGTACCATTTCCTGAGCTGGGAACTAGAAGGAGACCATATGGGAGTTAGGGGTGTAAATAATGAACTTGGTTCTATTTTAGACATGGTCATTTTAGTTTCTTTGGAGACATCCAGTGAAAATGTTGAATAAGCAGCGTGGGCCTCAAACCTTTTGCATGGCCTCTGATCAGAGGAATTTATTATAGAAAAAAAAAAAGGAGAGAAAAAGATAAAAATCAATATTCTGCTTATGTACCCCTTTCTTTCTCCTTTCTCCATTTCCCAAAGAAATTAATGATGTCAGAAGCACTGTTCTGACTAGGACAGTCTAATTTTCAAGTCATAACTTTAATCTGCATGGCATTACAATCTATAATCACCAATAAACAGATTTCTATCTGGACATTTAACAACAACAATAATATTTAAAGTGAAACAACTTGTGTGAGCATTGTATAGATCCTTAACTCTTACTTTTGGGTGCCTAAAATTGTACTGAACACTGAACATTGAGGAGCTTATTGAGAATGATGAAGATAACTCACAAAGCCTTTCCTTACTAAAGAAGAATAAACACAACAATATCACTTTCTACAACAACAGTTTTTTAAAGATGGCATGTGTATCACTTTCCTTAAAAAACTGAAGATACAATTATGTATGAAGGTAATGCTCAAACACTATTAATAATTCAAGAATTCCCATCATATTATTATATTAGTAGAGCAAGATATAATTTCAATAGCATCAATGATCAGTGTTTGAATGAGAGACACTCATAGGGAGTAGAAGACAATCAATCTAATGTGCTAGTATGTTAGTCAAGATCAAGCCACCTTTCAAGCTTTTCTTTTATTATTCTAATAGGGGGCTGGGATTTAGCTCAGTTGGTAGAGCGCTGCGCTGCAGTCTCTGAGGTCCTGAATTCAATTCCCAGCACCGTAAAAATGGGAGAAGGACCTGGCTAATCCACTCCCTAGGCAATCCCGAAACAGTCAGCCATTGAAAACCCTATAAGGGTCACTATGAATCGGACACCGACTCGACAGCACCAAACAACAACATGCCCCTTTTTATATAAACACATATTTCTTACTTAATGTTTCTCTTTCTCCTTTCATGACATTGTCTTAGCATCAATTATTAACTTATTAATTATCAGCAAGTTAAAATCTGTTAAAAATGCCCAAAGGATATATACTATAGGTTCACAGCTGTAAATACAACAGAATTTATGAACTCATTACAAATGATTTAGGAGCCTTCCATAAGCTCAGAGGCCATAATTTAAACAAAAAAAAAATTTATAATTATCTCCACCCATAAAATGTCCAGGAGAACATAATGCTATGCTAATTTTAAGAATATAGAATAATGTAACAGATGTTATGGGTGGGCTACTACTTGTTGTTTTTGTTAGGTGCCGTCAAGTCGGTATCTGACTCATAGCGACCCTCTGTACAACAGGGGAAACACTATTGTCAGTGCTTCTCTGCTGTTCATAGGGCTTTCAATGGCAGATTGATTTTTGGGAGGGGGTTGCCAGGTCCTTCTCCCAAGCCTACAGCTTCTGGTGTCCCCAGGCGGTCTCCCATCCAGGTACTAACCAGGCCCGACCCTGCTTAGCTTCCGAGATCTGAAGGGATCGGATGCCACAGGGCTACAGCTGCAGGCTACTACTTAGAATGTACAAAATCCTTTATTAAAGGAGGTATTCTTTTTGGCATTATCATGTGTCATTACTTATAATGCCTTATCATCAAATAAGAAACAATGGTACGCTATTAGAGTTACTTTTCTACTACAGATTCTAAATCAAGCTTTTTCCATATCACGTTTAAACCTCACAACAACCTTAAAAGTAGCACATTATCTCCATTTAACAAAGGCAGAACCAGAACATCTTTAAAAAAGCAAAGTCTTAAACCAGGCATGGTAGCACATGCCAGTAATCCCAGCGGCCGGGGAGGTGGAGGCAGGAGGATCACAAGTTCTAGACCAGAGGCCATCTGGGTAATTTAGCGAGGCCTTGTCTCAAAAAAAAAAAAAAAAAAAAAAGGGGGGGGCTGGAAGTGGCAGCTCAGTGGTCCAGCACTTGAAAAGCATGCAAACTATGTTTGGATTACAGAACTTCTATAGGAAATGATGATAAGGAACAGCTGGAAACCTGTGTATATTATAAAGACTAAAAAGTGAAATCACCCACTGACAAAGATTTGCAATCACATTTTCACCTCCAGCTAACTCTTCATCCTCTCAGGACATAGAAATCAAAAATTAGGTAGTAAGGGTGTTTACTATACTGTTCTTTCAGATCTTTTGCACATTTTAACTTTATCCATGTTTTTCAAAAAAGCTGAGAGAGAAAGAATACATTTAAAGATATAAGACAATTGAAGAAAATGCATGAAATCTTGGTGAAGCCTTCAAATTTGCTTCATTTTGTTATTTGGCATAAAAGTGTTTGAGACACAGCATTAATGCCACAAGATCTAACATTAGCTATCAGGAAACAATAATCAGAGTGGTGTAAAGTATGCATGTAAGCAAATGGCTTCAGAATTTCTCCACACATTTACTCCAGGCATAATAGCATTAAATAGTAACAAATTGTTATAATTGCTTTGTTATCATTTTGTAGTAAACCCTACGTGTTTTAGAATCTTTCTGCCACAACCTCAATTTCTCTTTTCTAGAATGTTTTTTTAATTGCTGGCCTTTCCATGGAAACCTAGGCTCCCTTATCTATTACATAAATAATAACCTCAGATACTAAATGCAGATTTAAATGTATTAAATGTAGATTTAAATATTGTGATCCTTGAAAAAATTCAGTTAGGTAGAAAGCTCCAGAGTATATCTTATTCTCTTCAGGAATGCCAATTATGTCCATGTTGGATCTTTGTAGCCCGTCTTTGAAGCCATATCAATCATCTTTCCAATTGCTGTCATTTCTTTTCTACTTCATCCTCTGATTTTTTTCAGTCAATTTCACATCATGTCCATTTTCTGCTGAATCAATTTTAATTTTTTGCTAATAATGCAGTTTTGTTCATTTTATTTCTTATTTTCTCAGATTAGATCTGCTCTCTTTTCATTTCTTCCTATTGTCTGAGCATCTCTTTTTCTTCAAGTGTACTATACCTTTAAATGCATTATTCTCCCCACACATGTTGTTATTGTTATTGTTAGGTGCCATCCAGCCAGGTCTGACTCATTCTGTCTCTCACAGTGTTTTCAATGGCTGATTGCTTCAGGATTGCTTCAGGAGTGGACTGCCACATTCTTCTCCCATTTTTTGCAGTGCTGGGGATCAAACCAAGGGGCTCAGAGAACACATAGCAGCAATTTACCAACTGAGCTAAACCCCAGCCCCTCAACACATAGCTTTTTTTTTATTATTACGGATAAAGTTCAAATATATAAACAACCTGAAAGAACAGTATGATGAGCACCCATATATACTACCTAGATTCAAAAATTAACATTTTATAAATATTAACATTTTATAAATATTAACATTTGACATAATTACTTATCTTGTATGAGCCATTTGAAAAAGATGCAGATAGCACAATACTTCATTCCTAATACTTCAACATGCACTAAGAATCAAGACATGTTCTTCCCTAAACATGTTGCCATTATCATACCTTGACCTGATTTTTTTTTTTTTTTTGAGACAGAGTCTGTGTATGACAGGCTGGGCTAGAACTCATGTCCATCCTTCTTCCTCAGCCTCCAGAGTGGTAGGATTATAGGCATGTGCCACCACATCCAGCTAGCATGATATTTTTATAGGAAATTTTTATATAATTATAATTAAATAGTATATTATTGGAGTGCCTTCTCTGCCCCAGATGCTAAATCAGGTGTTTCCCATAATATCTTGTTTATAGTGTCTTTTTTGTAATCATAGAAAAAGATCTATTTCATCCTTGTTTTTCTCAAGACAGGATGTAATCAAGTGTCATGCAAATCACTTAAGTCTCTGTAGTCTCTTATAACTAAAGCAATCTCTCATTTTTCCCCTATGACACTGACCAATGAAGAAGCACGGCCAGTTTTCTTACAGGATGTCTATTTTCTTGTGGTATAACTTATTATGCTCTTCTTTTCTTCTCTAGTACCGAATCATCTTTGCATTTCTACACAAACTCCATTTGTATCAGACACATTCTTTTTTAATGTCCTAAAGGATTCTGACTTCTAATATTTTATTTAGGACTTGTACATCAATATTCATTTCTTAATCTCTAGTTGATCTTTCAGGTGTAGAGATGTGGACTAAGCTAGGAAATAGCCAATGGGCATCCTTGGTATAAATTATTTTACTACAAAACTGTCCTCTGTTGCATAAGCATAGGAGTTCCACAAGGGTTCTCTCTTAGGATGCTGGACATTGTAGTAGCACATGGTCGTCTTTCAACATCACTTCCCTTGCTATTCCTTGAAATAGAAATGTACTCCAATTAAGTTCTCACCATTTCTCCTTGACTCACCCCAGGCTTGATCCTTACAGTATCAAGTTAAAGGTTACTAGTAAGGCTTTTCTTTATCCACTAATTCACATTTTGAAATCTGTCTCTTTCCCCACATCAGAGGATCCAGAAGTTAGCTCTGAATATCTCTCTTCAATTAATTTTATTCAAATGGCACTGCTTGAAGATATTCTTTGTCATGAGGAATTTAGGTGTTTGATAGTCTTGCTGCAGATTTTTTCTATATATTTGGTTCTTTTTATTCATTTCTGCAGGTTTCAGGGAGAGGAATAAGGCAAAACTACTCACATTCTATAATCTTTTCAGAAACTTCTCTAATTTGACTTTAAATTTTTGTTTAATATTATTTTTATCAAAATATTGTCAAATATTGGATATATGCATAGGCAGTGCTGTTATTATATGTGACATAGTACTAACTGCCGAAAAACAACATTCCAAAACTGTAAACATCAAAAACTTCTGATATTCACTGTAAGAGCATTTACTGAAGCTTTGATCAAAATGTGAACCTTTAATGGGCTTGAGAAATCATATCGCTCCCTTATCATCCATTGTCTTAAGAATCTTGGTCTTCTCTGCCCTACCCTAGGGATCCTACACATAGAAAAAAAAGGGGCAACTATTTAAACTGTGCATACTATAGATAAGTATCAGCTAACTTGTGTGGGGAACTGGTAAGTACACTAGTTTGAACTATAAGCAGGAACCACAAATGACTGGTTTCATACCATCTAGTAAGGAATAACATACAGAGTAGCAGCAATATCTTTTCAGTATATGAATTCCACGGCTACATCCTACTTATCACCTGAACCTGGACTGCAATATTAGCCAACTCCAAGATGGCTTGGTCTAGGTCACTAAACTATTCCATTACTTATCACAGCAGACTACACACCCTATATTAGATAAAAGGTCCTCTGCCTTAAGTTTTCCACTTTTGCCTATCAATTTTATCTTGCAAAGTCTACTTCAAATCCTTTCTCCTTCACAAAGACTTTATCATTGTTTTCTCCAGTGAAAATTTACTTTCCTTACTATGCACCTCTATTCTATCATTTGCTCTGTATTCTCATTAATTCAGTAATTATTGTCCAATACCTACTATATGCTAGGCACTATTCTAAAAACAATGGATACAGTGCTTAAAAAGGCAAGTTCTTTTTTTATGGAGATCAATTATGGATGATAAAAAGTTACAAACAAAAATAATTTCAGATGTGATTTGACACTACACAGAAAAAGTAAAGCTGGGTAAAGACTAAGGTGAATAGAATGACCCTGGAAAGGGTCAAGGAAGAACTGTAAAAGTGGCATTTCAGTAGAAATCTAAATGTAGCAGGGGAGGAAGTGGTCATGGTGACATGAGAAGGACAACCTCCCAAGCAGAGAGAGAACAGGTACAAAGAACTTGAGGAAGGAGTTAAATGCTTAGCATTTTTTTCAATACAAGACTGAATAGACTTTATTAGTATTGCTTTTCCTTATTCTTCTTTTTAAAAAAATCAAGACACAAGATAAATGCTTGACATAGTTAAAGAATAGCAAGAAGGCTAGTATTGCTTAGAATGCTTGAAGTAAGACTGGAAGCTGATGAAGTTATAAAGACAAGAGCCAAGTCAAGTTGAACTTTGAAGGCTGTGATAAGGACTTTTGTAACTGGAATTGTCCAACTGTACTGGACTCTTCATCATCCCTTTATTTGGTGAACTGTCACCCTTCCCATGTGTTTCTATTGAATATTCACCACGTTGCCCACTATCACAGGACCTGTGCCCCGGCTATGAAGTACATGGCCCAGATCAGGTCAAGTATTATCCCTTATTATCCAGTCCACAGTGAGTACAAGGTCATTTGACTTAAACCAGATTAAAAGTTTAACAACTGCATTGCTACTGTGAGCTCAGCGCCATTTGTACTCCACCTACCACTGCTGAAGGTGATGGGTAATATGGATCCAAAGTTCTTGCCCAGGGAGTTACATCAACAATCTGTTGGACAGGAACTTTCTACCAGCATTTCCTCAAAGAAGGACCAAGTTAGACAACTACACACAGAGGAGAGAATCTTTGTGGGAGTCAGAGTCCAGTGCAGAAGAAGTTCTACCTCACTTGTTAGATGTTAAAATCTAACAATGGATGTATTAAAGAGGGTAAGAACAACTTCATTTTACCCATGTCATCACTCCCCAAATGTGGCAGAGCTGAGTGTTATGAGAGGCCACGTGGTCCATGATTTCTCCCACAGGAGAAAGTGACAACACTGAAAGTAAATGCCCAGTTTCCCCAACTAAGCATGATATTGTCCAAGAGGTAGCCTTCATTCCTGCCTGACCCAGAACACTGAGGTTATCAGGATAGTTGAGAGACTAGGAAAAGCTGGGGACAGAGAAGAGAGGCTGCAGAACCCACTAAGCATTCCACAGACTCCATAAGGAAGCAGATCTATGAGCCATTTGGGGCACCTTGCTTGCTGACACTCCCATCAACTGGCCCTTGGGCACTTCAGACTCCTTGTACATCTTAGACTGGATCCCCAAGAATGTCCCCATGAACAGCAAGTACAAATATCTTGCAAAGACAGCTGGCTCAGCCATGTGCTGTGGTGCACACCTGCAATCCCAGTAACTCAGGAGTCCAAGGTAGGAGGATCACAAGTTTGAGACCAGAGGGAGCTTGCACAGCTTAAGAGAAACCGTGGTCTCAAAATAAAAAATAAAAAATAAAAAAGGCCCTGTGGGTGCAGTTCTGTAGTAGAGCATTTACCTAGCGTGTGTGATGACCTGGGTTCAACTCCCTAGTACTGACAACAAAATAGCCAGCTCAATTCTTGGGATCGGGAAAAGATATGCAAAGTTGAGCATTTCAGAGTACTGTTCTAGAGAAAACAAATGGCCAGGTTTTATAAGATCAAGAAAAGACACAAAGTGTTAATAATCATCACCACTAGAAAGAACAAGGAGGTAAGTCAGGAAAGATGTGCATCAGAGCTGTATCCTTTCGCTGTACTCTTTATGCTGAACAAATTTCACTTCAATCTCTATGCTGAACAAATAGTCCAAGAAGCTAGATTTTGTGAAGAAGAAAATGGCATAAGGATAGGAGGAAGACTCATTAACAATTTGTGATATGCAGATAACACAACTTTACTTGCAGAAAGTGAAGAGGATTTGAAACACTTGCTGATGAAGATCAAAGAACACAGCCTTCAGTAGGGATTGCATCTCGATATCAAGAAAACAAAAGTTCTTGCAACTGGGTCAGTAAGCAGCTTCATGATAAATGGAGAAAAGATTGAGAATGTCCAAGGTTTTGTTTTACTTGGTTCAACAATCAACACCCATAGAAGCAGCAGTCAAAAAATCAAAAGATGCATTGCATAGGGAAAAAACTATTGCCAAAGACTTCTTTAAAGTGTTAAAAAGAGGTCACGTTGAAGATGAAGGTGTGCCTGATTCATACCTGGTATTTTCAGTAGCATCACATGCTTATGGAAGCTGGTTGTTGAATAAGGGAGACAGGAGAAGAACTGATGCTTCTGAATTATGGTGCTGGAGATGAATACTGAATATACCATGGATTGCCAAAAGAACCAACAGAGATCTATCCTAAAACTTCAACCAGAGTGCTTCTTGGAAGTCAGGATGGCTGGACTGCTTCTTACATATTTTGGACATGTCAGGAGGGACCAATCCCTGGAAAAGGACAACATGTTTGGGAGAGTGGCAGGTCAACAACAACAAAAAAGAAGACCATCTGCTAGATGGATTAACACGGTGTCTGCAACAATGGGCTTAAACATAAAAACAATTGTGTGCAAGGCATGCCTCCAAGTAGTGTTTCATTCTATTGTACATAGAGTTGGTATGATTCAGACTCCACTAGTCAGCATTTAATAACAGAAAAAACAAGAGGTATGTAACTGGTACATCCAAGGAAAAAGGTTGAGAGAGCCCCAAATCCCTGGTTATGACATTTTGTGAAAGCACTTTTCCTTGAAGTCAGTAAAGAATGGAGGAGGTGACTTTATTCAAATGTAAAAACCACAATGGAAGACTTCAAAGAATATGAAAATTCAGGGACATCTGACACCACCAAAAGAATATAATAATATTCCAGTGACCCACTTCAAAGAAATGGAAATATAATGAACTCCCTGACAAAGAATACAAAATAATTATTTGTAAGAGATCAGAAAGCTCAACTAGACAGCATAGTGTAGAAAAAAGTACAATAACATTATTAGAAATCCAATAAAGAGACTAAAGTGGAAATATTAAAAAGAATCAAACAAATTCTATAGCTAAAGAATACAATGAATGAAATAAAAATACAATAGAGAGCAGCAGCAGTAGACTTTATGAAGAAGAAAGAATCTGTGAACTCAAAACCAGGTACCCTTTTAGGTGACATATGGGTGTTTATCATAGAAATTATGACTAGATCAAATGATTATTTATTTATTTATTTATTTAGGCTGGGCTATCGATCAATTTTAGGCACTTAAGCATGCTAAGCAAGTGCTCTACCACTAAGCCATATCCTCAACCCTGTTAATGGATTTTTATGATACTGTTTTAAAATATACATCTACCTATATATACAATGGGAAAAGGACTCAGCAACCCACTCCTAAAAATCAATCCGCCATTGAAAACCCTATGAAGAGCAGAGAAGAACTGACAATAGTGTTTCACCTGTTGTATACAGGGTCGCTATGAGTCGGATACCAACTCGACGGCACCTAACAACAACAACATGTATACAATAAAATGACAACATTCAACTATTATATAAGTTCCCCAAAACTTCCACTATAAAACTCTCAATTTAACATAGAAGATTGTGATAAGAATTAAATGATATGAGACACTGGAAGTGCCAATGTCACACCTTGTACTCATCAATGTTTTCAATGTAAATGTAACAAAACTTGAGTCTTTATGCTCCAGTTTGAAGATCTACACATAAATCCAACATAATAAACAAATATTTACAAGTAATTTCATATTATAGAAGTTCAGTGAGGTTTCTGGCTGAACAGGTCAAGATTATAGCTGAAAACATGAAGAATGAAGAGATTCCAATGAAGCAATGTGTCTGCTTACAGAGGAGGAGACACAATAAGGAAAAACAATAAAAAAGTGTCCAGTAACCAGCAAGAGCAGGAAGCCACTACCACCCTTAAGCATGATGGGGCAAAAGGAAAGGACAAAGTACTACAACTGTAGTAGAATGCTCTCTGACAGAAGTTTGGGCCTTCAACAAAGGACTAAGGACACAGCCAATCTACCCAGTGATTCAGCAAAGAAAGAAGTAGAGAAACAAATTCTCTAGCTCTCTCTCCTCTCACCTTCCCATCCCTTGCTGGTATCTCTCATTGACCAAACCTAACAGGAAGTCAGAGGACATAAGGGTCAGGTATTCTGGGGTACAATGACAGTGAGTGGTCCTGTGGAGACTGAGCACCACAGTGACCCTTCACAATTGCTTCCTGAAAATTTAACAGACACAACATTGGGTTTTAAATAAAGCCAGGAGTATTTACTGGTGCAAATGCAAATGTTACTTTTTAAAGGGCTCCTTACTAATTCAATAAGATGTGTACTTTGCTAGAAACCAAAATACTAAGGAGTAGCTGAGGACTAAGGAACAGAGAACAGGGAAGTGGAGAGGAAAAGACATAGCAAGTCTTTTCAAGACTTCTTGTTGTAGTTAGATGCCCTTGAGTCGGGTATCCAACTTATAGCAAAACTCTGTACAACAGATGAAACACTATTGTCATGCTTCTCTGCTATGCATAGGGTTTTCAATGGCTGATTGTTTTTATGGGAGTGGGTTGCAGGATCCTTCTCCCAAGCCTTCAGCACCTGGTGTTCCCAAGCAGTCTCCCATCCAAGTACTAACCAGGCCCAACCCTGGTTAGCTTCTGAGATCGGATGGGATTGAATGCCCAGTGGTATGGCTGCAGGCTTTTAAAGACTTAGGTACTTCCAGATTCCTTTTAAGAAGAGATTTGGAAAGACTGTCCTCCAGAGAGGTGGGTTCCAAACTTATGCCAAGGCTCCTTTTGTTGTCTTGCTTTAGAAATCTGGACATGAGGGATGCTACAGAATTGACTTCATTGAGAGAGACTCACCACTTCCGAGAATCCATCCAGCCACTTTTCCAGACTGGTACCACCATGTGACTTGAGGCATTCTCTCTCTTTAGTCTGAGGTCCTCAGATACCAATATTTATACCACATTTCTTATTTATCATAAAAACTCCTTATACATACATTTATAGGACTATCATAGGCTCTCAAAATAACATACTGCACATAATTGTAAAAAATATCTGCAGCTGTTGGGTGTGGTGACGCAGGCCTTTAATCTCAGAGACTTGGGAGGCTGAGACAGGAGGATCAAAAGTTCCAGGCCAGAAGCAGTTTGGGCAACTTAGTGAGACCCTGTCTTCAAATAAAAAAATAAAAACTGGGCTAGGGGTACAGCCCAGTGGTAGAGCACTTGCAAAATATGCGTGAGGCCCTGGGTTAAACCTCCAAGTACAGAAAATAAAAATTCTACAGGAAAGGCAGAATAGGAGGCTTATGTCACAGAGAAAGACTTTCTATGCATGTTCCTCCTTAAGTATAGGTCATCTCAACATCAGCAGGATCTCTACTGCCCCAGGAGGGAAGGACCCGATTTTAAGTCTGGATCATAACTGAAAGACACATACCTCAGACCCCAAGGAATCTAAAGTCCACAATGAGTACCACCTCCATCCTTCAGCAAACTAGAGGATATCCCCATAGTGTGTTAGGCTTGAAAGAGCCCAGAGTGCAGGAGTTCCTTCCCCTCAGGATCTCTTTCATTTTTGTAAAATGGGCCTTTTCCAGTCAAAATTCTCTGTTAAATTTTCTCTGTTTTACAGAGAAGAAACTAGATGATTTCTAAAATTTCCTCCATATCTACAATGATCTTTAGAACATGCCATTTTAAACCACTGAGCTTTTTGAACTTATATCAATAAAGCTTACAATTGACATTTGAAAATATATACAACAGCACCATCTAGTGAACAAAAGACAGTAATACTAGTAACAAATCAAATAAAGACAAATGCTATTTTGGACTTTTGGCAGATTGTGGATCTATGGGAGAATCTAATGAAAGATTTAGATCCTCTCCCCTTCAAAAAAATTCAAAAGACACATAAATAAAGTATCTGCACACAGTTTTAGGAACAATGACCCTTCACAGCTCTCTGCAATCATACGTGCAGGGGCCAATTTAAGAACCTCCACTGAATATATTATTTCAATCTTTGGGAAATGAAAATTATTGTAAAATCATCCAGAATCAAAACATATTGTAGCATTTCTACTGTCTTTTAAAAAACCTAACCATCACCCAAACCTGCTTCCTATTTAGGGGATACTTCATTGTTACAGAGTTGATAGGCAGTAGGGTCTCACCTTTTACAAGAAGCCATATCCTTCTCCTTCTTACTACTTGACAGTAAGGACACCAGCTTGGTCAGTCATTTGTTCTCATCAGATTTCAATTCTTGAGAAAAGCTAACAAACATATATGGGAGGCTGAAAATGGTTGAAGAAAGAAGAATCTAGTGCAAAAGAATCCAGTGGCAATAAAGGCAGGGAGGAGGCGTCAGCCTGACCTTTCCTTGGCCAAAATTCCATCTATCCACCCCCTTTCCCATTTTTATGTCTGGCTTGCAGTCAAGTATATTTTAAAATAATGTGCTATAACATTCAAGTTTATTGAGACAATATATTACAATAGCCAAGTTATGGAATCAGCCTAGGTGTCCATCAACAGATGAATGGAAAAAGAAAATGTGGTATCTACACATAGTGGAGTTTCATTCAGCCAGTAAAGAACAAAATTACATCATTTTCAGGAAAATGGACAGAACCAGAGATCATGTCCAACAAACTAAGCCAGACTTGGAAAGACAAGTACTGTTTTCTCTCATATATGGAATCTAAAATTAAAAAAAAAAAAGGCATGAAAATAGAAGGGATGTATTTTGGAAAAGGAAGGGACTGGGATGGGAGGATGAGAGGATAGGGAGGGTGTGGTGAATAAGATTAAAGTACATGAAATATATTTATGAATATGTCATAGTGAAATTCATTATTTTGAATAATAAATATATACCAAATTTCAAAATTGGGAGGACCTGGCAACCCACTCCCAAAAACCAATCAGCCATTGCAAATTCTATGAATAACAGAGAAGCACTGACAATAGTGTTTCCTCTGTTGTACATAGGGTTGCTATGAGTTGGACACCGACTTGACAGCACCTAACAACAGCCACAACAAATTTTAAAAATACTGTGCTATAGTTGTTCATACTTTTTAATCTAGTAACACCATTCTTGCATATCTGTCCTAAGGAAATCATTTAAATAAAAAATGTTTGCATTATTTATCATAAAAGGGAAAAATTAATGAGATTGTGAAGTTTATAGTCTACGATCAGGTGAGAGAAAGCAGACATGACGATAATTACAAACAATGTGATAATAACTATAATGAAGACATGTAAAGGTAGTAAGGAAAAAACTAAGTTAATTCCTAGGAATGGAATGTGGTAATGTTTAACTTTTTAAGAAAGCTGCAGAGTATTTTCTAAAGGAGTTGTATCATTTTATATTCCTAACAGGCCATATGTAAGAAATCCAGTTCCTTTATAACCTTGTCAACACTTATGCTCAGTCTTTTTCATTTTAGCCATTCTAATAGAGGTATAGTGGTATTTTGTTTTGGTTTTAATTTGCATTTCTCTATGATTAATGGTGTTTAATCTTATGCCTTGGGTTTTGTTTTGGTTTGGTTTGGTTTGGTTTGCTTTCTGTGTAATTCTTTAGTGATCTATCTGTTCAAATTGCTCAATTCTTTAACTGAGTTGTTTATATATTGATGAGTATTGAGACTTTTTAAAAGTATTCTCACAAGTCCTTTATTAGATATCTTCCAAATATTTTCTTCCAGGCTGTAGCTTGTGTTTGCATTCTCTTAGTTTCTTCCAAAGAAAAGAAGTTTTAAATTTTGTTGCAATCAAATACATCCTTTGTTATTTTAGAGACAATGCTTTTGGTGTTATATGTAAGAAATTTCTGTTTAAGTGCCATAGACTGTTTATGTACCCCATCAAATTCACATGTTGAAATCTAATTCTCAAGGTGATCACATTTGGAGATGAAGGCTTTGAGAAGTGATTAGGTTATAAGGGTAGAGCTCTGATGCATGGGATTAGTGCCCTTATGAATGAGGTCCTACACAATTCCCTCACCCCTTCCAACTTGTGAGAACACAGGAAAAAGCCAGAGAGGAGGGCCCTCACCAGACACACAAACTGTATTGCCTTGATCTTGAACCTTCCAGCCCCCAGAACTAAAAGAAATAAATTGCTGTTATTTATAAATTATACCCAGTCTATAATATCCTATTATGGCATCTTTAATAAGCTAAGACACCAAGGTAAGGAAGATTTTCTCCTATTGTTTTCTCCTAGAAGTTCTATACTTTAGCTTATACATTTAGGGCTATGGACCATCAGGAGTTTTTATACATTATGTGAAATATGGATCAAAGTTCATTATTTACATAGGAATAATCAGTTACTCCCTCACCATTTATTGAAAGTGCTATACTTTCTCCAGTATCTTGCCTTAGTACTTACACTAGTACCACTATAAAAAATCATTTTTCCATAGATGTTGAGTTTATTTCTAGGCTGTTCATTATGCTCCATTGATCTATGCACTTATATGCCATTCCCAAGTTGATTTGTATGCATGACACATTTATGATAGACCATATTACAAGCTACCTTGTAAGTCTTGAAATCAGGCAGTGTGGGGGCCCCAAGGTTGTTCCTTTTCGGAGTTGTTTTGGGTGTTCTAAGTTCTTTACATTTCCATATAAATCTTGGAATCACCAATGTCTTCAAAAAAAGCTTGCTTTTGATTGGGATGAAATCTGCAGATTTTGCTGAGAATCAACATCTTAACCACACTGAATCTTCTGACCCATGAACAGGATCTTGCTATGTTGCCCAGGCTGGTCTCCAGCTCTTGAGCTCAAATGATCCTCCTTTTTCAACCTCTTCTATGTGGAGACTGTAGACAAGTGCCATAACTTCTGGCCTTTTTAAAGGTCTTTATTTTTCTCTCAGCAATAGTTTGTACTTTTCAGTGTTCAGGTCTTTCTCACCTTTTGTCAGTTAGTCCTAGGTATTTGATTTTGATTTTTGTAGTGTTATTATAAATGGTACTGTTTCTTATTTTAATTTCTAATTGTTTGCTGTTATATTGAAATACAGTTGATTTTTTGTATCTTGCCTTTTGTGTCCTGCAATCTCATTTAATTAATTC
This sequence comes from Pedetes capensis, assembly GCA_007922755.1. Classification (NCBI taxonomy): domain Eukaryota; kingdom Metazoa; phylum Chordata; class Mammalia; order Rodentia; family Pedetidae; genus Pedetes; species Pedetes capensis. Next base: position 99,120 of record VMDO01003272.1, read on the forward strand.
TAGGAGCTTTTGCTAGTGAGAGCACTAGAATATTGTTATGGCAATGTAAATTTGCCTGCAGCCATACCACTGTGGCATCCCATCCTGTCAGATCTCAGAAGCAAAGCAGGGTCAGACCTGGTTAGTACTTGGATGGGAGACCACCTGGGAATACCAGGTGCTCTAGGCTTGGGAGAAGGACCTGGCAACCTACTCCTCCCAAAACACTCAACCATTGAAAATCCTATGACTAGCAGAGAAGCACTAACAATACTGTTTTGCCTATTGTAAGTAGTGTTGCTATGAGTCAGACACCAACTCAATGGCACTTAACAACAACATGACTTTGATATTCTTTTGGAGAACCACAGACTTTGCCAATTAGCACATGACCAGTTGATCCAATGAGAGATAATACTGGAACTTACCAGAAAACTATTGGGAAAACACTGTTTTACCTAGCTGAAGTAGGATGTTATTGACTTCAGTTGCCTTCAGAAAACACACTTTATGACTTCAATTCTCTTAAATTTATTGAGTTTTTCTGTAGCTTGTAATATGGTCTATCATAAATGTGTCAAGTATACATGAAAAGAATGTGTATTCTGCTGCATTTGAGAAGAATGTTCTGTAAATGTTAATTAGGTTGAGTTGGTTAGTAGTGTTTGTCAAGCCTACTATCTTTGCTGATTTTATATCTATAATATCTATTAATTGTTGAGACAGTTATTGAGATATCTGACTATAATTCTGAACTTACCTTTTTTTGCTTTTCTGTTAAATTTTACTGAAGTTATTTTTGAAGCTGTTTTATCAGGTGTATCAGTATTTAAAATTATTATATCCACTGACATTTTCTTTAATCATTAATATACCATTGTCTTTACTTCTGGCTATAGTTTTTGCTCAAATTTTCCTTTGATATTAAAATAGCTATTCTAGATTTTTAAAAACATTAGCATGATATTTTTAAATGTTTAAATTATTCATATCTTTATATTTAAAGTGCACTTCTTTTAAACTGGGTGCCCTGGCACATGCCTATAATCTCAGCAACTCAGGAGGCTGAAGCAGGAGGATCTTAAGTTCAAGGCCATAGGCAGCCTAGACAACTTAGTGAGACCCTGTCTCAAAGTTTAAAAAGAGGCTGGGGATGCACTTCAGTGGTAGAGCACTTCCTTAGTATGCACAAGGCTCTGGCTTCAACCCCCAGGACTTAAACAAATAAACAAACAAACAAACTGCATTTCTATTAAGCATCACTTACGGTAGTTGGGTCATGCTTTTTTTAATCCAATCTGACAAGCTCTCCCCTTTTATTCAGGGATTTTAAAGGTTTACACCTAATATGATTATTAATTTTGTAGGGTTTAAGTCTATCATCTTACTATATGTTTTTGTTTCCATTTATTATATCCATTTGCAGCCCTCCCATCTCTGGTCTTCTATTTGATGAACTCTATCTGTTTAGGTCTCTTCACTTTCGCATTTTTCTCCTCAATTCAGCAACTCTGTCAAGCTCTACTTCTCTTCCTCTTCTGGTGCTATGGCCAAACAACTCTCTCAAGGAAATAAGTTTAGGCAACTGTAGAAAAATTTATAATTGTAGTTCATCAAAATTTAAAACTACCAGAAATACTGTTAAGGAAATGAAAATACAAGGTACAGATAAAAAATATTGGCAAATCACTTATCTGACAAAGGACTAGTATTCAGAATACATAATAAACATTCAAAACTCAACAGTAAGTGCTGGGATTATAGCTTCAAGGTAGAGTACTTGCCTAGTGTGCCTGATGCTCTGGGCTCAATCCTCAGCACAGAGGGGAAGAGGATACCCACTTCAAAAGTAAGAAAACAAACATAAAAATAGTCAAAAGCAGCATTAGTAACCATGAGAGATACCATTTAAGCCCATCATCAGATAGTAGCCCATCTAGTAGAAGAAAAAAAATACTGACAATGATAAGCTTTATTGAGAATGTGGACCAAACAGAACTTTCAGACTGCTAGTAGGAATGCAAAATGGTACAGACTTCAGAAATATAGTGAATTTTTCCCAACAATAAAAGAAAATCAACTGAGCCCAGTGTAGTTGCACACACTTGGTCCCTGAACTCAAAAGGCTGAGGTGGGAAGATCACATGATTCTATTTCATATGACATTTTATAACAAAATAATCTCAAAATAAAAAAAACAAAATGTCAGAGACATTAGTGGCTGGTAGGGGTTAGGGGTGGGGAAATGGCATAACCACCAAAAGATAGCACTAAGAAATTTAGGGGAACAATGTATCCTATGTTGAAGGTAACTTCCCAAGGTAGGGTAAGTGGTAATTGCAGGAGGGCTTTTGGAGGCTTTTTACCCCATCCTGATTCCAGGAAGCTATCTCCTATCCATTGATGCTGTGAGGTAAGGTGATCTGCCACACACCCTGCCTCCTGCCCACTGCCATGCCTGCCCCACCACCATTATGGACTGATGCTCTGAGAGTTTCCAATAAATCTTTTCCCCTGTTAACTTGGTTTCAGGTGGTTTTTCTGCTACAGCAACAATAGCTAATACAGAAAATTGATACCAGAGAGTGCAGCTGTTGCTGTGCAGAAACCTAACCATATGGTTCTTAGGCTTTTAGAGCTTGTTTGTGGGAGGAATTTGGAAGACTTTGGAGATGTGGGCGATAGAAGCCCTGGAGGGCTTGAGGGGTGGTTCTGTTGAGAGTAAAGAAGACCAGAATGCTGCTGATGATAGACATGCAGGTGGGCCTCACAAAGTTTTAGAGGAAAATAAGGACACTATTGAACATTAGATTAGAGACAATCCATTTTATATTCTAGCAAAGAGACTGTGCATTTTGCCCATGTCAAAAAGATTTGAGTGAGGCTGAGTTTAATGGACTCATTAACTCGGTGAAGGAAATATCAAAAAGGCATAATGTTCAGGCTGTATATCGGTTACTGCTTGCTATGTTCAGGCAGATTTATGGGAAAATAGAGCAAAAGTCACAGCAGGAAGATGGGGAAAATGTAGTTTAAAGAGATGAAAAGCCATAGTGGGAGAGTTTTTGTTTTTTGTTGGTTTTTTTTTTTGTGGCCTAAAACAGCACAATTCTATTTTCTTATATAGTTCTATATGTTCAAAGATATGTCTCACTGGTATAAAATCAAGATGACCCACGGCTAGGGGAGGGCTTTTGTAAGGTTGTTGTGAATAGGGCCCATTCAGGCAAGGAGATAAGCTGAAATAAAGCTACAAACTTTGTACTGGACAATCAAGATGCTTGGATGCACAGACAAGTCAGCCAGATTCCTCCATCGAAGGCCCCAAGGCATGAAACTAAAAGCCCATTTGGAAAGGGAGTGTCTGAAAAGCTGTCTCCCAGACACACACTTGAACAGAAGGTATCTAGGGAAATGATTTCTTGGCCTGGACATACAGGGGCCACCAATGCAGCCATGCTCCAAAAGGCCCTAGTAACATCTTGAGCTAGCAGCAACTCTTGTCATCATCTACATGGTGTTGGCTTTGCTGGCATAAAGAATGCTAGAGAGTTATGGAGACTGCCACCAAAGTTTCAGAAAATAACCTACAAGGCCAGGTAATGTGTACCAGGATTGGATGTCCTTCACAGATCCACAGAAGGGCTGACCCATAAAGCTTTGTGGGAAGAGCCTAAGCAGCAATGGAGACCCCAGATGTTGGAGATGCCAGCAACATGAAATTTCTGCCAAATGAAGCTACTGGCCAAAAGTGGAGCCAGCCCAGGGCCATTTGTGCTGCAAATGGCATGACCACAGGGGTGGAGCCACACAAGCCTATTCAGTCCAGGTGATGCCAGATGCTGCATACCAGATGATGTCACAGGTGCCAGATGCCACATTTAAACCAAAGGATTTTGTTTGTTCAGTAGGAAATTGGCCTTGCTATGAACCTATCATTCATTTCTGTGCCCCTATTCCTCCACTCAGGAATGGGAATGTCATTATACATTTGTTGTTGTTGTTGTTGTTGTTGTTAGGTGCCGTGGAGTCGGTATCCAACTCATAGTGACCCTCATAGGGTTTTCAATGGCTGTTTCGGGATTGCCTTGGGAGTGGATTGGCAGGCCCTTCCCCAATTTTTGTGGTGCTGGGAATTGAACTCAGGACCTCTGAGACTGCAGCGCAGAGCTCTACCAACTGAGATAAATCCCAGCCCCATGTCATTATACATTAGAAGTATGTAATCTGTTTTTTTGTTTTTGCAGAGACCCACAAGTTTGCCTTGAGTCTCAGTGAAGATGTCGGACTTTGACTTCTAAGCATGGTTGAAGCTAAGACTTTGGGGACTGTTAAATTGGACTGAACGCATTCTACATTATGAGATAGCCATGGACCTTTGGGGACCAGGGGTAGAGTGTCATAATTTGAATATAAAATGTCCTCCAAAGGACATGTGCTTTAACGTTCAGTCGCCAGTTGGTAGCACTGTTTGTGGAGGTCATGGAAATTTGACAGACAGGACTAGCTCTGCAATAGTGGTTACTGTGGGCAGGCCTTTTGAGGTTTTTTCACCCAGACTCGATTCCAGGAAGCTCTCTTCTGCCCCATGATGCAAGGAGGTAATCTACCACAGGCCCTGCTTCCTGCCACTGCCACACCTGTCCCAAGCCATTATGGACTTTTTCTCTGTGAGATTTCAAAAAATTTCTTCCCCATGAGATTGTTTCAGTTGGTTTTTCTGCTACAGTGATGAGAGCTAATACAATATGACTAAAAGAAATCAATTTTACTGTATATTAATTTTCAAAGTTAAGTTAGAAAGAAAAATGTACACAAAACCAAACACTAAATAGGGACTACTTTTCCAAACAGATACTCAGAGAACAGCATTCCAGAAAAAGTTAAACGTTAAAGCAAATCTCTGAGGCTGAAGCATGCCTGGTCTATGCAGGGACTAGTGAAGAGATCAATGTGGCTAAAATGGAATGAGTAAAGAGTAGAGGACAAAAGTCAGTGACATAATAGGGAACTAGAGCATGTAAGGCCATTAAAAGAACTTTGTTTTTTTCAGTAAGCTACCACAGGGCTTTGAGCAGAAAAGTATTACAAGCCAATTTAATGTTTTAAAAGGATCACACTGATTTCATTGTTGAAAATGATTGGCATGGCATGGAGTAGGGTGAAGAACAGGTGAGAGGAAACATCTTAGGAAGCTATTTCAATAACCCAGGTAAGAATGACGGTGGCTTAACCAAAAGTGGTCATGATAGATGTGGGGAGAAACAATTGTAGATCCAAGAGAATTTTCTGATGGGTTGAACTGAACTTTTTGACTTGAGTAACCAAAAGAAGTGAATCAGAAACAAATGAAAGGAGGATAGCTTTAGGTGGAACACAGTGAGAGGAAAGAATAGTAATTCAATTTTGAATATGCTGAGATTGAGATTTTATTAGATAGCGAAGTAAAAATTTCATATTTGATTGGAAAGTCAGAGGTGTGTCCAGTGGCATACAACATACAGACTGAAAGGATGGTCCCATTTAGGTAAAGGGGAATAATGGAGAGTTCTGGGAGATCCATGCCCTAGGAAGCTCACTCAAGGTGGAAAGTGTGGTCACTTCCTGTTCAGTTGCTGTCCTTTGGTTTGATGTTGATTCAGAGGGGGAGCTTACCTGACTGACTCATCAAGACATTCTCTGTGTCATGATGCAAGATCTCAGGTATTGAAGAATGAGTCTGTGAAGGCAAATTCTTAAATGAATCGGTGTTGAAGTACTCATTTAAGATTACTCTTTTTTTACTATCTTTGCTACAATATGAAAGTGAGTCTGGGTTGTTCAGTAGGTACAATAGCAGGTTACCACAGTGTAGTGTCCACACTAAGAACAGAATGTGGGTGGCTGTAGGAACTCTAAGGTGCTCAGAGAGTCAGAAAGAATACCAATTGTGGGTAGTGATAGTGTTAGGTGCCATCGAGTTGGTATCTGACTCATAGAGACCCTACGTACAGCAGGCGAACCACTATTGTCAGTGCTTCTATGCTGTTCTTAGAGTTTTCAATGGTGGATTGTTTTGGGGAGTGGGTTGCCAGGTTCGTCTCCCAAGCCTACAGCACCTGGTGTTCCCAGGTGGTCTCCCATTCAAGTACTAACCAGGCCCGACCTCGCTTAGCTTCCGAGATCTGATGGGATCGGATACCACAGGGCTAGGGCTGCAGGCGTAAATTGTGGGTAAGGAGTAGGAAACAGACAAACCCATTAAAGAATATTTTTAAACAAAATATCAGATAATCTAACAAGCAACAGCAACTGATAAACTAATGGCTGAAAATGTGAAGGATGTCTTTAAAATGAGGAAAAAAGTAGAAATAGCAATAAAATCTGATAATGGCATCAGCTGCAAATAATAGTCTTTATGTGCATGTTATAAAAACAGTATTTTCAATCATAAGATGTCTCCTTCTGGTCCTTCCCATTCCCTTAAACAGAAATTATCATCAACAGTACTATTTTGAATTCCAAACCTAAACACAGAAATACATGTATAATAGCACTGCCTCACAGGCCATTATCATTTCAACTGCCAAATAATTTCCAACTATATTATTAGTTCATAAATGTACTATATATAAATATAGTACTCTCATCAAGGAACCAAAATACAATAGTTCAATACTTGATCCAGTGGAATAAATTTCACGTAATGAACCTGTAGGCAACAGAATAACAAGGAAATATGCAGAACTGAAAACTTCCACTATCCCCTCATATTACACTGATCAGCCTTTTCTGAGTAGCCCTATATTTAGCATGAATCCAACTTGCCCACAATTCTGGCCTGCATCTGACTCTGTTGCCCTCTAGAACTGTTGAACGGGCATAGAAAGATTCAAGAATATATGGTAATACAAAGTATCTAAAGAAGGTGTAGTTGGTATGATAAAAATTACACAGTATTTGAAAAAGTTTTTACAAACATGCTATCATTCATGAAAATGAAACTTGATTAGCTTTTCTTTTGTGCTGGTAAGTAACTGACGTCAGAAATCACAAATCAGAGAATAAGAACTGAACCAAATTTTAGATCTTTAAACTATACGCAGTAGACACAGGGATCATTTAAATAATACATACCATCATTCAAACAGCAAATTACAATGGACTGAGAGCCAAGGAGTGGGGAAGAGAGTTTATTAGCTGTCATTACAATAGCAGGAAAACAAAACAAAACGAGCTTATTCAAGGAAAGGTTAGAGGATCAGCTTATAATGGCAGCAGGACAGGTATGGCAGTGGCAAAGGCAGAACCTGTGACAGACGTCCTTACCACATCATGAGGCAGGAGGCAGAGACCTGGGCTGTAGATCCAGGGTAAAAACCTCCAAAAACCCACTTCCAGGGAGCCACTTCCACAAAGCTAGATCCCACCTCCAGAATGTTCCTAGCCTCTAGACAGCACGATCAGCTGGGGACCAAACATTAAAGCACACGATCTATGGGGAACATCTTATATTCAAATTATGACAGGAAGTACAGGGCACCCCACCTTTTAAGGATCTATGGTTTCCTTGGTATTTAAATCACAGAGTAATTGTTTTGCCATGCAGTATTCATTCAGAATGATGGAAAATTAGGAAATGTTGCCTTTAGAAGTTTCTGAGAACAGCAATTCATGCACAATTTTTATGACTTTTTCATGCTTAGAAATGGTCAAGTGTTAAACAGTCCAGTCAAAATAGGCCTAGTATAATATAAACTACCTCACAAAACATTTTTGAACAAACATTTTCTCTATTCATCCATTCACTTTTTAAAAGCAGGTATTTTCTTGTAAGTGCATGGTGGATTCTTGTGTCTCAGCCTAATTAAAACATGAAAAATCTGTTTCATATACCAATCAAAAGATTCTGCACAATCAGGAAAACTTTTACAGTACACTAAATTGGAAGCCTATTTCTGATCATGATTGGCCATAATAGACAGAATATATGCCATTTGTTCTTTTTGTCACTTTTTCCCACCATAAACTGCCTTTTTTTCCCACTGTCTTTGTGTGTACACAATGTATGTGTGTATATGTTTATATTAATTTTGGCTTGATATTTGATTCTGATTAATAAAATTATTTTTCAACTGGCTAAATGAGAACTTTCTGAATTTAAACGTGTCAAATACATTGATATAGTATTATAAACATTAATTCACAGATTTTTTTTTTTTTTTTTTTTTTTTTTTTTTTTTTTTTTTTTTTTTTTTAGTTTTTGAGACAGGGTCTTGGTAAATCACGAAGACTCCCTCTGGTCTCAAACTTGGGATCCTCCTGCCTCTGCCTCCCAAGCCACTGGGATTATGGGCATGCGCCACCATCCCTGGCTAATTCACTAAATTTCAATGCGCATGTAAAAATGTTGTCTTGACTTAATTAGGGTTCCTCATGGTGCCTGTATTGGGACTTGTCCTCAACTGCAGGCATTATAACTAAGTCCAAAGCTCTCTCTTCATATAGCATGGCACCTCTTGCAACAAGATCAATGCTTCATTAAATTCCTCTACTTTTAGTAGTCCAATCACCTTTATTGCTTTATTTTACACGATGAATGTTGTTATTGTTGTGCAGTACCATTGAGTAGGGTCTGACTCAAAGTGATGCTATGTACAACAGAATGAAGCACTCCCCAACACTTGTGTCATGCCTGGTAATATGTCATTGCTTCTCTGCTATTCATTGGGTTTTCTATGGCAGACAGGGGAGTGGGCTGCCAAGTCCTTCTCCCATTTCATGAGGTGCTGGGGATCGATCCCAGGGCCTCAGAGAGCACAGAGCAGCACTCTACCAACTGAGCTAAACCCCAGCCCACAAGAAGAATAATGTAAATATTTTGAGATGATGTCATGTAAACTTTAAAATATATATCAAAAAGTATCTTTGATTTTATTAACCTGTTTCAGGATAATCCATAGTATATTTGAATTAACAATCCTTGATGTAGCTGATACACATGCAGAATCTTGAGCCATATTATAATACTGATGTACGAATGAGATCCTATGTGGGGGCCAAGAAGTCTTTTGAACAGGTACCCCCAGGGGCACACTGAAGTTCCAGATCTTCTATATTTAATTATCACTTTTAGCTTTTCTTACAAATATTATATTTCGCATGGTAAAGCTCTTATGAAAATCTTTGTCACGTAGCTGTTAGAGCCTACATTTCCCACGGTATCTTGTTCCTTTCTAGCTTTTCACTGCAATTTTAACTTTCTCCCCAAATCTTTAAAAAATCGAACCAATCTTTTTATTAGTATTTTAATATGTATTGATGAGCTATAGTGATAATTCAATTTATATATCCATTATGCAATAATATCAAGATTGTTTACACCTCTGTCTCATTTTATAGAATAAACAAAAAACAAAAGAGAAAAATTTTAACATGTAATGACAGTTGTAATTATGAATTACTGTATGATTTTTTTGGATTTTTCACAGAGTTGCATCCTGTATTTTATACTTTTTCTAGCCCTCTTTACCCCTCTAAGTTATTAATCTAACTATGAACTTAACAGCATGTTCAAATGCAATTTCACCATGAAGTCTTCAGTGATTGCCCTCCTTTTAAACGCCTTAGTACTGCCTACATCAACTTAACTGCACTACACTATACCAAATACAACTGTTATCTATAAGCATATAAGCTCCACCTGGACAAGAAGTATGCATGATATATTTTAGTATGCCATTGAAATGATATTAAATAGTTATTATTGCTGGGCTCAGTGCTGTACACCTGTAATTCCAGTGATGGGGGAGGCATAGGCAAGGGGATCACAAGTTCGAGGGCAGACGCAGTCTGCGTAACTTAGCAAGAACCTGTCTCAAGACAAAAAATATAAAAATGGGCTGAGGCTGCAGCTCAGTGGCAGAAGGCTTGCAAAGTACACATGAGGCCCTGAGTTCAACTTCCTAGTACCACATTGTCCTTTATTATCAATATCTCCCTTTTACCCCCTCCCCAGTGAATTAGTAGAAATACATACTAAATTTCTCTAGAAAATTAAAAAGATTAATGGAAACCAACTGACTTAGGTACTACTACTTTCTATAAAGAAACATGTGAGCAATGGTAGGCAAATAATAAATGTACCATTTTACTGGATGAAAAGCTACTAACATTTAAGGACCAAGTACTCTTTGTAATATGGAGAAATGTTTCAATAAAATATAAATTTCCTACTTCTGTATATTTTGTTAAGATTTAAAAGATTTTACACTGAAATATTTTAAAGATTTTATTCTAAACACACATCTTGAGATTTTTGCTATTGGACAGTCACTGATATGTAACTACCTCCTTCTTAGTATTCTTCAAGATATATGAAATTCACTAATAGCTCAGGGGATATTATCGATCTTTGTTACTTTAGCCCTATTAGACAGTATCAGAAACCTGTATAAATCAAGTTTCTGTAGTCAAAATAAAGAAGTCATAATTTCTGCATTCATTAAGAGATATGTGAAGGTTTTAATATGAGACAAGGAAGAAAAGGATACAATACACAGGATCTGAATAATTTAATTGAATTTCATTTACTAAGTATAGTTAAAGTTCATTTCTTCCAAAAACTGCATTTTAATTACATTCAAATTATATTCAATTTAAATACCAACAAACCCATCATTTACATACATTGGTTGATATTAAAAACCAGATGAAAATTTAAACTTTTTATTTTTTTAAAGTCCTTCCAAATTTAGAACACTGTGAACTACTAAGTACATACCTAAAAAAAGTATATGTTATCAGGAAAACACAAGTTGCTCTAATAAGAAAAGAAATGTAATATACAGGCAATGGAACATAATTCACATATATTAAACTTACAGGTATATTTCAAAGTATTAAAAAAAAAAAGCTAACAACTGCTAATACAGGCAAAAATCACAGCTGACATTCTAAACTAGTGCACCAAAATGTGTTCCCCAGACAAAGTAGAAGGGTTTTCAAGATTTTATGTTGACTCATGATTTCTTCACTTCTTTGTTCTCAAATACAGAACCAGAGCACTTAGAATTTTCTCTTTGTCTTTAAATTAGGTTCATTTTTTATAACAATGACTCAATGTATCATGAGACGTACTATCTATCAAACCTGTTCTATTTAGAGCTCAGGAACAAATACATTTCTTTCGTTTTGCACTGTACTTCTATTCTCCTTTCAAAAACTCTCTAAGGAAACTTTATTAAACAGTGGTGGTAAAGACATCAAACCAAGTAACTCTGAGATGACAAACATGAGATTTGATGTTAGCACAGATTTGAAAAAATTATCCCCCATCTATTAGACTATAAATGCAAAAAGGGAAAGGGGGATTAAAATTCTATTTGAAAACATAAGTCAGACAAAAGCTTTGAAAAATAAATGGAAGGCATTTAGAACTGTGGTCCTTGTGGGATTTATCTTTGAAGACAGAGCAACCAAGTTACCAATAACTACTGAGCATTTTTTAAAGCCTACATGAATTTCTTTAAAATTTTAACTTGTATAAATCAAGTTTCTGTAGCCAAAACAAGTCATAATTACTGTGCTCATATAAAAGATATGTGAAGATTGTTACATAGGATGAAGGAAGGAAGGGACATGATATAAATCTGGTTAAAAGAGATGAAACCAGGAATAAGACTAAGCACTTAACCTGGAGCTGATCAAAGGCAGGGAGGAATCTTTTTTTAATGATAAATTTTAAGAGTTGACTCTTCTATAATGTGGTGCTCAGATGTACTGATGTATTTCTGTCTTTCTGCATTAAAAAGTCACCGATAAGAGTTGTAATTCAGTGTTTTAAAGAAATATTTACCTTCAAAATAAGTTTGTCTAAAATAACTGCTGTGTCAAATCATGAAATTTGTCTTGTTCATAAATATATAATTAACAAATATTATATAAATTCCCTATGACCACTATAAAAATTTAAATGATTCTTTTATTTATGAAGATGGTGATTCTTAAGTAACACTCTAAATCAGAAAAACCAATTCATAACACACACCCTATCTCAGGTTTTGGAAAGTCAGTGCATTCAGTGGTTATAATAGTCATGATGTTCTTCCACAGCTAAGAGATCTAGAAGGGTAAAAATAAAAAGAAGAAGAAGAAGAAGGAAAAAAAAAAGATAAATAACCTGAAAGTCATTCTTATGATAACAAATACTGCCAGTATCCAAAGTCAAATATTGTATAACCTGAGTGTCAGTCAGTAGTGGCTTTTTCTCCCAATGGAAGGCGTTCCCATAACTGGAGCAACTGTTCACCAACCTGAGGTTCTAGTTCCTAAAAGTCAAAATAAACATCAAAAAGTTTCAATCTAGTATGTAAACTGATTTTAAAAAATCACTTTGCATTTTTTTTACCAGACCATGCTAAAAATATATGGTATACGTTGTTCTAGTTCTTTGCTTTAAGGCATATAGAGTTGACTTTCAGATTTATCTGAGTAGTTAATCTGCAAATATCTCCACTTTTGTGACAAAATACCAACAGATTTCCATGGAGTTCTTCTGGAATTTTGTCTATGTGCAAGTAACAGATTTTGTTTTTAATGGAGATATAGTAAAAGCACTTCAACTTTAACTTCTAAAGGTTTGAGACCTAATATATTAGGATGTTTTGAGATTTTTTTTTTAAGAAATTATCTGAAGTGACTATACATTCTTATTTAAATTTATTTCAAAATCATTATTATAAAATAAAAATATTATTATACAATTAAAAATAATGCCACTTTTTGGCCCTGCTGTAATATAATGCCTCTGATGAATACTTAAAAAAGAACTCACTTTCCCCATGGTGATTTTAAGTAAGCCATACTGGTTCAAATAAGTTACTAGCTGTAATTCAGGCAAAAGTAACCTCTGAGTCTTCTTTCTCCTACATAAAATTGAACTAACAATTGATTTTATTATTCATAAGAACTAAATTGTCTAAAGCAACTAGCACAGTATTTTGGCAATAAATGTTAACTCTTACCACCATAACTAGCTTAAGATGCAAATAAGCAGCCTCATGAAGGCAAGCAAAACTGAAATAAAGCAAGCCATGAGAATATTAAAAAGTTATTTACTTGGCAGAAGTAGTTAAAACCACAAAGAAATTAAATATTGTTGTCATCTTGAGACATCAGTCAAGTCACCTCAGAACTGTACTCAGTTTTGACTATGTTTAGTTATTAAGAGAAATCTTCATGAAGTGACTTAGGAAAGATTTCTCACATACACTGAAAGCAAGACACAAAATTCACATAATGTTAAAAAGGAACCACAAGACACATTTACAAGTAGACTTTTATCAGCTTTTCTACAAATCAGAATCGTTTCCAATGTGCGAGAGATACATCATTTGTATTTGTAGATTTTCTCTTCTAAGCACTGAATAGCAGCAAAAGAAAACAAAATTTAAAAAATTTAAATGCCAGTTTATACCTGCCCATCTCTGCTTATTTGCACTTTCTTGTTGTCATTCCAAGGATTGAGCAAATGGTGTGCAAATTGAAAGGGAAGGCTTTCTTTTCGTATCCACTCCACCTTAAATACTCCACCTAGTCCAGCTGAGCCCCAGTCTTGGCTTTTCTCCCTTCCTATCTCAGAAGACATCCTAGAAAATCCCTGCAGATAAAATGAGGAGAAAGGGTGGAAGTGTAAACAATATTAAATATCTAAATGCGATTTATCTTATAAGGCTGAATATTATTAAGGCAAAAATATAATACAGAAGTAATATATGCTTAACAAAAACAAAAAGCTTCTTCCCAAAATTTTATAAAAGGTCTATACATATTTATAAATAGTATAAATTTGATAATAGTACCAATTTTTAGGGGAAAAACCAATTCTAGCCTAATATAATTTCAAATATTAACAGTTTCTAAATAATGTTTTAACAGTTCTAAGTCCACATATGCTACGTAACAAATATAAGCTTTTATTTATTAAAAATATATAATAATGAATATTTTATAAATTCAGATATACATTAAGATTTAAGAAACATATTTTTTTCACTGTCAATACCAACTTTCTTGTCCTATTTAAATAAGTATTTTTCCAAAAGGTCAAAGTTCTCATTACTTTTAAGCCACCTCAGAATTAGTAAATCAAAAATTATCTTCAGAAAGAAAACCTATTTCTCTGAAAAGGTTCTGGTAAGTACAGTCAAAAAACAAAAGGATTCTGTTCAATCATCCCTGTGAAGAAATCTAAAATCTTCCTTATTCTCCATGAAGCAAAAGGTATTTTTGCATTCTGAAGCAATCATTTATTTTCATTTTGCTTTGTTTTTTATCTGTATGGTGTAACCTACAGCCAGAACAAGCCCACTGTACTCTTTCAGGATGGCTCACCTGGAAATGTCCAGATCCTTGAACAGAAAATACCAAGTAAACCATGCTGCATTCCCAAAAGGCTCGATTTAGCTTCCGCTCATTACTGGGGGTTGTAGACCAGATACCCTTCTGTTGAGAAATTTCAAGGTTTCTCAGATTGCTACTCTTCATTATGAAGTATCGAATAGGCATGTTTGGTCTTGGTGAAGGAGATTTTGAGCCCTATAAAAGAATGCGTAAGTTCTTGAAAGGTAATTTGACCTTTCAAAATCAGTACGTTCCAATAAATAACATCTTCATAAACACATAAACCAAAATATTTTACCAAATATTCAGCAAGTACAAATATCTCTATCATGTCTGCAAACCCTTATAAGGCTTAATCAAAATGAAGTTTAAAAGCCAAAAACAAGTATTTACATTTCAAAGCATCCAAGAAAGTTGATCAAGAAAGGACCTTTGATTATCAACTTTGGCTTAAGACTTCAAATGTATTTTCAGAAAATATTTTAGTAAACAGAAAATTCTGAAAACAAAACTAAAATTGCTCCAGTTTACTGCCTGGAGGCAGTTTCTAGGTGACAAAGGGAAACACAGTCAAGTAGTCTCTCACTAGGTTGCAAAGACAGAGGCTAGAGTTGAGAGACCACAGTGACTAGAATTTGCATGGCACAGAAAGAGAACTCCAGAGGAACAGCAGAGGGATCCCGCAAGTTTTTGACTAAGTACTGACCTGAATGTAAGTTGGAGGTGGGGGGAGAAAGGTGCTGAGATGAGGGAAAGAACCCAAGGAAAGCAGTAGACCAAACAATTCCCAGAAGTCACACAAGGCTGGGAAAATTTCATGCTATCCTCAATCAGAACAGAGAGACCTTGTCATATGTAGGCACAGATCTACATTTCAGGACTAAATTAACACCAGAATAAAGACTGCTCTGGATCCACTGTAATACTGCTGATAACCAAACCTCAAAAGGATTAAACTGATTTCAACTAAACTATGTAACAAAATTAAGTCTAACATTACTTAAGGAAATCAACAAAAATCTAGCAGCCAAACAAATTTACAAAAAGTGCAAAGAAACTGGAGAATATGACCTATAACCAGGAGGAAAAAAGTAATCAACAGAACAGATTCAGATATGGCAGATTTAGGAAAGACGAGACAAGACTGTTAAAGCAGCTTTTATAAATATGTTCACCGGGCCCGGTGGCACACTACTGTAATCCCAGCGGCTCGGGAGACAGAGGCAGGAGGATCACAAATTCAAGACCAGAGACAGTTTACGTAACTTAGCGAGATCCTGTCTCAAAAAGTAAAAAAAATGGACTGGGGGTACAGCTCAGTGTTCCAGAACTTGCAAAGTACGCAAGTGTAAGGCCCTGGGTTCAACCCCCAGTACTGAAAAAAACAAACAAAAAAATGTTCACCATCTTCAAGATGGTACAGGAAAACATGAACCCAGTGAAAAGAGAAATAGAATACATTTTTTAAAGACCCAAAAGGAACCTCTGGAATAAAAACATAATATTTGAATATACATTAGAAAGAATGAACAGATTAGACCCTAAAAATAAAAATAACAGTGAACATAAAGATACAGCAAGAGAAATAGCCAAAGTGAATCAAAGACAGAAAAATGAAGAAAATGAAGAGAGTATCACTAACTTATGGAATAATGTCAAGTAGTCTCACATTTATATAACCAGAGTCCCAGAAATGATAGGCAAAATGGAAGATTAAAAAAATGTGAATAGGCTTAAATTTTCTAAAATTGTTGGAAATTTTAAATATACAAATTGAAGAAGATACATAAAGAGAACCAGACCATGCCATATCAAAAATCCAGTTGATGAAAACCAATGATTAAAAAGAAGATATTAAAAGCAGCTAGAAGAAAAAGAAGGGCCTGGCAATCCACTCGCAAGGCAATCCTGAAGCACTGAGCCATTGAAAACCCTCTGAGGGTCGCTATGAGTCAGATACCGACTCTACGGCACCTAACAACAACAACAAGAAGAAAAAAGACATATATTTAGAAACAAAAATAAGGATGACAATAAACTTCCCATCAGAAACTATGTAAACCCAGACCAGGATGGTGGTACATGCTTATAATCTTAACACTTTTAAAGCTAAGACAGGAGGATCATGAGTTTGAGGCCAGCGTAGACTACATAGCAAAACCATGTATCAAAAAACAAACAAAAAACCCCAGAAAAAACAAAAAAGGAAGAAAATTATGTATACCGGAAGAAAAAGGAGTGATTTCTTTATAATAATAAACGAATATCAAAATAGAATTCTATAGCCAGTATAAATATCTTCCAAAAATAAAAGCAAAAAAGACTTTTCAGACAAAAGCTTAAATAATTCATTTACAGCAAATATGCACTAAGAGAAATGTTAAAAAAAAAAAGTCTTCATGCAGAAATAAATGATACCAAATGGAAATTTTGCATCAACACAAAAGAATAAAGGGCATAAGATTGGTAAATATGTGTGTAAATATAAAAGATTTTTCTAACTTTTAAGTCTTGGTAAAAGTTATTGATTATATACAGTAAAGATAACATAGTATCATTTATAACATGGAAAAATAAAATATATGAAAACATTAACAAAAGAAACTGACGTGTAAAATACAAACACAACTGCAAAATTCTCAAACTATACCTGCAGCGGTGAAATACTGATTCAAGATGCACTAGTCGAGGTTAAAAATGGCTTTACTACAGAATTCTACCAAAGATATATAAAAGAAATATCTCAATTCTATACACCCATTCAAATATGGAATAGAAGGAACACTTCACAACTAATTTGGAGGCCAGCACTACCCTGATAATAAAACGATACAAACATAACACAAGAAAAGGGAATAATATTCCTCATGGACAAAAAAATTCCTCACTGAACAAAATTTTTGCTTTAATAAAACCAAGCCCAGCAACATATAAAAAAAGATAATAATGCCATGATTAAGTGAGGGATAGACATTAGAAAATCAATATCATATAAATAGACAAAAAAGAATTACGTTATCATTTCAGATGATTTCCGACAATAGATGTAGAAAAAGCACTGAGTATAATTCAACACTTAATCATAATATAAACTCTCAGCAAATAATTCCAAAAGGAAATGTCCTACAGTTACATCACACAACATGGTAAAAGACATAATGCTTTTCCCCTAAATTCAAAGCAAAAAACTGTTTTTAACAATTTTACTTGACATTATACTGGAGACTCTAGTAAGAAAAATAAGGGAAAAAAGAAGAGGGGGGTCCAGCTCAGTGGTAGAGCACTAGCAAAGCATGTGTGAAGCCCTGGGCTCAAGCCGCAGTAATGAAATAAAGAAAGAAAAAGAAAGAAAGAAAGAAAGAAAGAAAGAACGAACGAACGAACGAACGAACATATAAAAAGACCTAGAACAGCCAGAACAATTTTGAAAAGGATGAGCAAAGCTACAGAACAAACGTTAACTGACTACAACACTTACTATAAATCTATATAATCAAGTCAGTGTATTACTGGCAAAAGAAGAAATATACACATCAATGAAGCATCCAATAAATAGACCACATACTTATGGGTCAATTGATTAATTTTACATGTAAATTATTGCTTAATAAAGGTGTTCAATCTAATAACACAAATGCACAAAAACATTTCTTTTTACTTAACAAAAATATTTCAGCCAACACCTCACCATTTATTATATTAAATAGTATTATTATATTATATTACTTATTATATCATTTATTATATTAAATAATATTCATTTATTAAATAATATTATTGATATTCTACATCTAATATTAATATAATATTAATTACTATATTAAATATAAGCCTGCAGCTGTAGCCCTGTGGCATCCGATCCCGTCAGATCTCGGAAGCTAAGCAGGGTCGGGCCTGGTTAGTACCTGGATGGGAGACCGCCTAGGAACACCAGATGATGTAGGCTTGGGAGAAGGACCTGGCAACCCCCTCCCAAAAATCAGTCTGCCATTGAAAACCCTATGAACAGCAGAGAAGCACTGACAATAGTGTTTCCCCTGTTGTACAGAGGGTCGCTATGAGTCGGATACCGACTCGACAGCACCTAACAACAACAACAACAACAACATATTAAATATTATAATAAATATTAAATAAACCCTCACCAAATATTTATTTATTCAGGGGCTAGTAATAAAGGAAAGTAAAATTAAACACATCCTGAACATATTAAATCATTCATATTACAAACTTTTTAAACCTAGTTTTTAATTCCATACTAGTATCTCCTACCTTCCTTTTTTTTATTTTTTGAGTATTTTAATATTTATTGAAATGCAGAAATCAATGAACAACTGAAATAAACTAATGTTTAATTTTGAAATTAGAAACAAAAATTAATTTAAAATAACACTGTTATTTGTTTTAACCAGATGGTTCTAAAGAAATAATGAACTGCCCAGCTATATGTCATTAGTGAATAATCAATTCATTTCAAAGTACTCTAAGATGGTTATAATAAGAAATATTTTACAAGCAGAAAAAAATTAAAAAATTTACTCAAAAGTTTCTCTAATTTGCGAGAATCAATTTATATCTAGAACAGAAGACACAATTAGAAAAGTGTAAAGTTTATAATTTTGTTTAAATAAATGAGAGATATGCTAAAAATCTGTTCTTTACTGTATCTATATTTGGATACTCTACCTTTCCTGAGGATGGAGGAGAAGGACTAGCACAAGGACTTGGGTAGCTACTGCTGTCTGTAGACTTCACAGAGGATTGATCTGATCGGTCATCAGTGCTCCGTTTAGGATGTAAAATTCCTCTATCTTTATACTTCTGAGGAGCATGTAAGGCTGGAGATGGAGATTTCATCAGTACTCTTGAGCAAGAAGGAGGAAGCAAAGTTCAATTATAAATAAGCTTATAATACAAAGGGGATACTATTTAAATTTCAAAGTTCCAATGACATTATAATGTATGAAATAGTATTTTCTAAGGGAATTTCATTCTTCAATTACATTTAAAAATTAAGAAATAGCTGGACTGAATTGCAGGTGTAGCTCAGTGGCAACAAGAAAAGAAAAAAAAGAAAGAACAAAATAGCTGGACTAAAGGACTTTTAAAAAGGGGGTGTAAATACATTTTTAAAATAATCTACAAAATCACAAAGGACATTAAGTTCAAGTAAAAGAGATAGAAGAAGCATACTAAAAATTACAGTGTGGTAAAGTGGAAATGGGGCTGGGATTTAGCTCAGTTGGTAGAGCGCTGCACTGCAGTCTCTGAGGTCCTGAGTTCAATTCCCAGCACCGCAAAAATGGGAGAAGGGCCTGGCAATCCACTCCCAAACCAATCCCAAAACAGTCAGCCATTGAAAACCCCTATGAGGTTCACTATGAGTCAGATACCGACTTGACAGCACCTAACAACAACAACAACAAAGTGGAAATAATACTAGAGTAGAGTCAGGAGATGTAAATTTCTAGAACAGTATTAAATTTACATTTAAGTATGTGATCCTGAACATGTCTCT
Organism: Pedetes capensis; assembly: GCA_007922755.1. NCBI lineage: Eukaryota > Metazoa > Chordata > Mammalia > Rodentia > Pedetidae > Pedetes > Pedetes capensis. The sequence continues at coordinate 118,999 of VMDO01003272.1, forward strand.
TAAGTTCACTGAGCTTTAATTTCTTTATTTGTTAAATCAAAAGATTATTCTGTTGTTGTTAGGTGCCATCGAGTCAGTGTCCGACTCATAGAGACCCTACACACAACAGGCGAAACACTATGGTCAGTGCTTCTCTGCTATTCATTGGGTTTTCAGTGGCAGATCGCTTTTTGGGAGGGGGTTGCCAGGTCCTTCTCCCAAGCCTACAGCACCTGGTGTTCCCAGACGGTTTCCCATCCAAGTACTAACCAGGCCCAACCCTGCTTAGTTTCTGAGATCTGACAGGGTTGGATGCCACAGTGCTATAGCTGCACACAAAAGATTATTATAGATAAGCTCTAAGATTCTTCTATAATGCTATAACAAACATATCATTCAGAAATTTTGTAATATTTTTTAAAAAGTACAGGTCTTGTGGTAAAACCAGACACTAGGTATTTTCTGGATGTAATATAAAGATCATAACACCACCCACAAAATATTCTTACTAAAACACTGGATTTAATCTAGCTTAACAGCTAAGTACTACTTTACACAAAATACACAGAGTATAGAAATAAATGATGCCGGGCAGAAACAAAGAGGTAAGTCCAAAATGTGGACTATCTCACAGTATCTCTGACCGTTTCCAAAAATAAAATAAAATAAAATAAAAATAACAAAGGAAATGTTATGTATCACAAGAAACTCAACAAACATGACACCCTGACACAATTCCTGGATATTGATTCAGATAAAGGCATAATTTGAGATAATTGGAGAAATGATAATTTTATTGAAAGTGGCAACTATTTGTTGCTCATATAGGAAAAATGCCCCTATTTTTCAGAGATACATATTTAAATATGGAAGAGTAAAATAACATAACACATGGAATTTACCTTGAAATATATAAAGCAAAAAAAGAAAGGAAGCAAGAAAGAAAAAAGTAAATTTTGATAAATCTACTGGGTAAAAATCTTTGCAACTGTTAAATCTGGGCTGTGGAATTCACTGCTATATATCATTTACTTTTCTATGTTTAGTAACAGTTACAATAAATAAATTTAAAACAAAAAAAAGACAGGTCTTCACCAATTCATAAGCTTCCATAGTCTCGCAATTATAATTACTCTGTGTTCAAGACAAATTATCCACACAATTCACTTCTCTTTAAATATCATAGGTACAGGATTCTTTCACAAATGAAACAAAATGGCTAAAGCATAAAGATATTAGCAATGAAATTTAAAAGTGAGTGTGTATATGAGCCATTAACAAAAACCTAGGAAGAGGTCTTGCAAAAGATTTTCAGGGGCATTTTTTTCCTGTGAACTGAGGTCCAATGAATTACCTCATGACAACTAAAAATCCATCATTCTTGCCCTGGTACCTAACTGACCTGAATATTAGGTAACAGAACTTAAGGAGGATAAAATCCTAGTGAAATTAAAATGAAGGCTGAGAACATAGCTCATTGGTAGAGCACTTGCCTAGCATGTCCAAGGCCCTGGGTTCAAACTCTAGCCCTGTCAAAAAAGAAAAATTTAATATGAAGTTTTGAATGGAACTACATGTCTAGTTTTGTGGTTTTCAAGTTAGTCTTTTGCTCTGAGATGGAGTCTAACTTTTCTCTCTCATATTTGCTTTCCCCTAAATATCTCATTCGAGTAAAAACGTGCAGTTCCCATTAGCCCCTCCATCTAAATTTTCATGAGAGAAGCAAAGCAGTAAGTTCTGATACAAGTACAGTGACAAAATTATCTGACTTTTCTTATAGAAGACACATGCTTATCCTGTGCCATCAAAGTACTATTTTAAAAATGAGATTTTAAAATGCCATTGGTTTAATTTTAGGGTGAAACATGGGCAATTTCTATTACTTTAACAGGTTCTGCATCAGATAAATGAAGCTTTTACTAAAAGAAATTTTTATCTAATCTACATATTGCCATTCCAGAGTGAAAACTCTAACTACAAATACCTTCTTTTAAGAAGTAATCTCACAAAGATTACAATTTCTCCCTTTAAAAATAATTCTTCCTAGAATAGACTAGTGATTACTAAAGGCAAGGGAGGGTGGATAGGAAAAAGGGATGTAGAGGGAGGCTAAATAACACGTAGCAAAATACAGTTTGAGAGGAGTAAGTTCTAGTGTTCTACACCACAATAGGGTGATTAGTGTCTATTATAATCTAATATTTATTTTATAAAGAATTACAGAGGAGCTCAAAGCCTCCAAACATAAAGAAATGATAAGGAGGCGAAAATGCTTATTATACTGATTTGACCATGATACATTGTATACATGTATTAAAACATTGCAATGTTCCCCACCAATATATATGCACAATTATTATGTACATACTTGGAGAGGAAAAACTAAAATAAAATTTAAGAGTCCTCATTGTATTCCTCTACAAGCAAGCAAGAGGAATTCCAGGCCTTATCAATTCACAGAACGAAAGTCTAAAAGAAGATGAAATTCTATATTCCACTGCTCAACAGGTAAGAGAGTGAAGATTTCCAGGCTGCAACTTGCAAAGACTGATGCTGGTATTGCATCTAAAAGATGAGTTTATGAGATGAGTTTCTAAAGCATAACTGATAGCATACTTTATAATTATTAATGGTCTGTATTCCCCAATTTTTATTTAATGAGCATGTATTAGTTTTTAAAAGGAAAAACGAAGCTTCATTCCTAAAAATGTATACATAAATACATACAGTGCTGTTATGGATCTAAAAACAATGTTACCACATAATTTTTATGAAAATAAATTTTCATATTCTAAATAACCAGTGCTCAAGAAAACTTTAAAACAATCTTTTCAAAAATGCAGAATGTCCAAGCATAAATGCACTTTTTGGACCCAACACAGGGGAGCCAGGACTAGTGGAAGGGAGAGGGTGACAGAGAAGGTAGGAGGGGAAGAAGAATATAGAGGGATAAAAGAGAGAGAACAAGTGCAAAATACAGGATGCAACTCTATGGAAATAAAAAGATCTTATTACACCTCATAAATATACACAATTATCATAACATTAATTTAATTTTTTTTGTAAAATGTTTAAGGAGATAGAAGTGTCAACAAGCCTAATCTGATAAAAGTGAACACCGTATATATGTGCTGAATTATCATTCTGTATTTCATAAATATGTACAATTAAGACAAAAAGAATCACATATTCAATAAATAAATAAATAAATTACATAACATCCTCACTTTAAAAAATAAGATAAAAAATAAAATATACTTTTAGTTTTCTTTCTTTCAGTAGGTTTTAGACTAGAGAGAAAGATTCAGGCATATATATATACATTATAAGTTGTCCTTGGAAAATGTCTGAAATATTCCTCAAGAAGTTAGAAACAAATGTTTTTAATTTCTTTTTCACTGAAGTCTTAACTGTAAGCTACTATGCGTCATTCAACTATGCAAAATTTGATCAAAAGAAGATATTAGAAGTATCACATATTTTATGTTTCTATTATTTCTATTTTCAGTTTCTTAACTATGAAATTGTAATTCTAACTACGGCCGGGCACAGTGGTGCACTCCTGTAATCCCAGCGACTTGGGAGGCAGAGGCAGGAGGATCACAAGTTTAAGACCAGAGACAGTCTTCACAATTTAATGAAACTCTGTCTCAAAAGTGAAAAAATGGGCTAGAGGGTACAGCTCAGTGATACAGCACTTGCAAAGCATGCAAGCCCAAGCCCTGAGTTCAACCCCCAGTACCATAAAAAAAAAAAAAGAAAGAAAAAAAAAAAATTCTGACTACTTTCCACCAATATTGCCAAAACTACTTTCATAGGTAAGACTGTTGTCTTTGTTACCAATTCTGACGGGATTAAAAAAAATGTTTTTAATGATATAAAGTAACTTAAATTTGATTCTAAAAAATATTTTCATTAACCAGAAATATTTCTCAACATGGCCAATGATTCATTATAAATACTATGTTACTAAAATATACTTTTACATAAGTAACTTAAGAAGTCTCACTAACATTCATAAAAAACATTGTATAATTGCAAAATACTAGAGAAAACAATTGGGAGAAAAATCTGGTAGCCTATTACTGAAACAATCACACATCAAAAACCCTACAAATAGCAAAGAACCACTGACAATAGTGCCAGGCATGGCACAGTTTCATTCTGTTGCACATAAGGTCACTATGAGTCAGACACGACTCAACAGCACCTAACAACAAAGAGAACAAAATAATTTGGCTAATCAGTGACAGAAATTTTGTTGCATAATAGGACAAACTTATGTATTATTACATGTCTCCCCTATAAAATGTAATCTCTATGAAGGAAAGGATCTTACCTGTTTTGTTCACTGTTATATATACAGCACCAAAATCACTGTCAGTGAATGAATGAGTGAACAACTTTTCTATAGGAATGTCAGTCAGCAGTACTGATACTAAGTAAGACTTGTGGGAAAGTTGTTCTTTAAACAGATATAGCTAGTCCTTCTCAATGCAGAGTATCTAGGAAAAATATCACTTGACATACACCAAGTCAAATATATAATTTTAAGATGTTACTATCTTTTAAAGTGACCATGAATTTGTAAATTTTCGAAATGAAACATTTTGAATTTTTCCTAAAAAGAATGGCCTTATTAAATCATATATACCAGTAGTTTAAAATCCATATTATCTTAATATTTATAAGAATTATATCTTATAAGTAAAAAATTACATTTTATTATAGTCTTTTTCTGTGTCCTAGATTAGAAGAAAGTAATTATTAAATATTACAAATAATTAATTTTCCTGGAGAAAATGTCTTGCATTTAGATAAAATGTTACACATTTACCTTTCTACAGCAGTAGACTCATCAGAAAATTCAGGATCTGCTGAACTTTTCCTGCTATTATTTGACCTCCAAGATGATACCAAAGGAAGTTCTTCTGAAGACATGGGCCTTGGCCTCTGGCCAATCCCAGATGGTTGTTGTAAACCCGCAGACTGTTCTTCAGTGCTTAAAACAGCTATAATTGCTCGTATAGTAGCTTCATCGACTTGAGACCAAGGTTTAGATGGAGCTCTCATTCGGCGTAAAAACAAGCTATGCCACTTCTGTCTGAGCTGCAGCAATAAACTGGCGGCCTGTAATAAAATTTTCTTTAGTTCAAATACTTGCAAGACACTTCTTTATTAGTTAAGTTCTGCAACTATTCTCAAAGAATACATTTTACATTTAATATAATTTACTACTAATTTCAATCATTTTGCTATATGAATGAAAAGAAATTTCTCATTTACCATATTCTAGACACTTGTTAGGTGCTGTCAAGTCAGGTTTGACTCATAGTGACTCTCATAGGGTTTTCAATGGCTGATTGTTTCAGGATTGTTTTCAGGAGCAGATTGGCACATCTTTCTCCCATTTTTTTGGTGCTGGGGATCGAACCCAGGTCCTCAGAGAGTACAGAACAGCACTCTACCAACTAAGCTAAAACCCAGCCCTACAATGAGGGACACAGAAAACACTTGTACTAGTGTGGTTAATAATGAAAAGTAGGCAAATAAAGAAAAATATATTTAGTTTCATTGATATTATACTTTACTATCTGTATAATATCGAAATGATGTTGTCTGGAAAGCAGCTGGATTCACAGAAAGCCCTAAGCTAGAGAAATAAACTTGGGAGTCATCACTGCATACATGGACACTAAATCACCGTACAGAGGTAAGGTTCTCAAGATTGTGCAGGGTGAGTGAGAAGAAAAGAGCACAGCGAATTAGAGAATTTTAAATTAAAGGCAAGAAAATACCTAAAATTTACGGTACAAACATATATAAGAGCCAGTGAAACAACCCAAGAAGAAATAACTACAAAAGATAAAGAACTGGAAAGGACCAGTATCATAGTAACTAAAGACAAAGAAGTTGCGGCAAGAGTGAGGAGAAAAAAAGAGGGAATGGCAGGACTACAAAAGGAGGTTATGGGCAATAGTGCCAAGTATTAGAGGTTATCAAGGACAGACTGGCTTTGACAACATGAAGGACACAGTTGACCTTGGCAAGCACAGTTTCACTGAAGTAAAGGAGTGGCGGGAATGGGAATGAGAAAGAGACTGCAGTAGATTGGAATGATGAAATGAAATGATGATTAAAACAAAGTAAACCTAGCTAATGTAGACTATTAACAGCTTGGTTACCCCACAAAATGGATACAGGATGATCTTTAAAAGTAATGATGGAATTAAACAAAGGCTTTAGCAAGAAAATTTGGAAAAAAAAAACATTTCTCACTCCCAATTCAGGGGTATGTGAAAAGAGAAAACAGAATGGGAACTCAGACATTTGTCTCAGAAATACTGATACAAAATAAAAAGAGTTCTCATGTATTCATTTTTTACATATCCAGAAATAACCAAATATTACTAAATGGTTTGAATGTTTTTGCTCCCCTAAAATTTCACATTGAAACTTAATCTTCAAAGCAAAAATAATGGCAAGTGTGGCCTTCAGGAGATGACTGGGGTCACATGCTCTTATAAAAGGGTTTGATGAAAGGAGTTCATCCCTTTTGCATTTCCACCTTCTACCATGTGAGGACACGGCATTCTTCCCCTGTAGAGAACAAAGAGTTTAAGGTGCCATCCTGGAAACAGGGAGCAACACTCACTAGCACCATCATCTTAGACTTCCCAGCCTCTAAAGCTAACTAAAATTTCTGTTCTTTACAAGCTGTTATAGTTTGAATCTAAAATGTCCCCCAAAGGTAATGTGTTTGAGCACTTGGTCCCTGGGTAGTGGCACTGTTTGTGGAGGCTGTGAAACTTTGGGAGGTGGGACCTAGCGCTGGAGAGGTCAGTCACTCAGGGGTTGGGGGGAAAGCCTTTGGAGATTTTATCTGGATCCTAGGTTCCAGTAAGCACTCTCTGCTCCCTGATGCCATAACGTGAGGTCCTCTGCCACAAGCCCAGCCACCTGCCCTACTGCCATGCCTATCCTGGCTCTACAGACTGAAATCCTCTAAAAAATGAGTCCAAATAAAACACTCTTCCCAAAAGTTGTTTCTGTCAGGTATTTTGCCACAGCAATGCACATGCTAACACAGAAGTTACCAGTTCACAGTATTCTACTACAGCAGCACAAATAGACTAAGACAATAGCCATGTGTAAATACTGAGCCACAGCTGCTTTTCTAAGTCATCTAGTGGGGGGAAAAACCCACAAAAAACAAAAACTATATGGCAGGGAATGCATAATGGCCCTATGATAACTGAAAAGTTAGCTGTATTCTCATATACTAAGGGCTCAATCCCCCACACGTCTGTCAGTTTGCCACACTGCGGGGGATTGTGTGTTGCGATGAGGCTGAGAGCTATGCCACCAGTATCTCAGATACCAGCAGGGTCACCCATAGTGGACAGGTTTCAACTGAGCTTCCTGACTAAGACAGACTAGGGAGTAGGCACCAGCAAACCACTCCCGAGACAACTAGCCATTGAAAACCCTATGGATAGCAAAAAAAAAAGGTCAAAACAAGACCAGGTGCTGATTGTGAATCAGACCATCAACTTCTCATATGCAAGTTCAAACTGAAGCTGATGAAAATTAGAACAAGTTTTCGAGAGCCAAGGTATGACCTTGAGCATATCCCACTGAGTTCAGAGACCACCTCAAGAATAGGTTTAATGCATTACATACAAGTGATAGGAGACCAGACAAGTTGTGGCATGACATAAAAGATATCATTCAAGAAGAAAGCAAAAAGTTATTAAAAAGACAAGAAAAAAAGAAAAGACCAAATTACATGTCAAAAGAGACACTGGATCTTGCCCTTGAACATTGTGCAGCTAAAGTAAAAGGAAGACATAATGAAGTTAAGGATCTAAACAGAAGATTTCAAAAGGCAGCTCCAAAAGACAAAAACAAATATTATAATGACATGTGCAAACAGCTGGAGGCAGAAAACCAAAAGGGAAGAATACGCTCTGTGTTTCTCAAGCTTAAGGAAGTGAAGAAAAAATTCAAGCCTCAAGTGGCAATAGTGAAAGACTCTATAGGGAAAATATTAAATGATGCAGGAAACATCAAAAGAAGATGGAAGGAATATACAGACTCATTACATAAAAAAGAATTGGTAGATGACCAACCATTTCAAGAGGTTGCATATGAAGAGGAACCAATGGTACTGAAGGATGAAGTGGAAGCTGCCTTCACAGAACTGGCAAAACACAAGGCTCCAGGAATTGATGGGATACCAATAGAAATGTTTCAACAAACAGATGCAGCACTGGAGGTGTTAACGTGTTTATGCCAACAGATTTGGAAAACAGCTACCTGGCTAACTGACTGGAAGAAATCCAAATTTGTGCCTATTCCCAAAAAAGGGGATCCAACTGAATGTGGAAACTATCGAACAATATCATTAATATCGCACACAAGTAAAATTTTACTAAGATCTTTCAAAAGTGACTGCAGCAGTATATAGACAGAGCATTACTGGAAAATCAAGCAGGATTCAGAAGAGGGCGGGGAACCAGGGACATCATTGCTGATGTCAGGTGGATATTAGCTGAAAGCAGAGAATATCAGAAAGATGTCTATCTATGTTTTATTGACTACGCAAAGGCATTTGACTGTGTGGATCATAACAAATTATGGATAACACTTCGGAAAATGGGAACACCAGAACACCTAATTGTGCTCATGAGGAATCTGTACGTGAACCAGGAGGCAGCTGTTCAAATAGAACAAGGAAACACAGCCTGGTTTAAAGCTGAAAAAGGTATGTGTAAGGGATGTATACTTTCACCCTATCTCTTCAATTTATATGCTGAGCAAATAATACGAGAAGCTGGACTTTATGAGGAAGAACGTGGCATCAGGACTGGAGGAAGACTCATTAACAACCTGCATTATGCAGATGACACGACTCTGCTTGCTGAAAGTAAAGAGGATTTAAAACATTTACTGATGAAGATCAAAGATCATAGCCTTCAACATGGATTGCTACTAAACATCAACAAAACAAAAATCCATACAACTGGGTTAGCATGCAACTTCACAATCAATGGAGAAAAGATTGGGGTTGTCCAAGATTTTGCTTTGCTTGGCTCTATAATCAACACCCATGGAAGCAGCAGTCAAGAAATCAAAAGAGACGCATTGCTCTAGGAAAAGCTGTGGCAAAAGATCTCTTTAGAGTATTGAAAAGCAAAGATGTCACACTGAAGACGAAGGTGTGTCTGACTCATGCCATGGTATTTTCAGTGGCATCATATGGCTGTGAAAGCTGGACATTGAACAAGAGAGACAGAAAAAGAATTGATGCTTTTGAATTGTGGTGCTGGAGACATCTACTGAATACACCATGGACTGCCAAAAGAACCAACAAATCTGTCCTAGAAGTGCAACCAGAGTGCTCCTTGGAAGCAAGAATGACCAGACTGCATCTTACATATTTCAGGCATGTAGTAAGGAGAGGTCAATCTCTAGAGACAGACCTCATGTTTGGGAGAGTGGCAGGTCAACGCAAAAGAGGAAAACCCTCCACCAGATGGATTGACACAGTGTCTGCAACAATGGGCTTAAACATAAATAAGATCGTGTGCCTGGCACAGAATCAGGAAGTGTTTCAATCTGCTGTACATAAGGTTGCTATGAGTAGGACTCGACTCAACGGCACCTAACAACAACAAGGGCTCAATATTAAAGATAAAACTTTTAGTCGGGAACAATGGCACATGTGTGTAATCACAGAGACCTAGGAGGGTGAGGCAAGAGGGTCACAAGCTCAAGGCAAGAGGCTGCCCGTGTAACTCAGCAAGACCCTGACTCAAAATGAAAAATACTAAAAATGGCCTGAGAATGCAGCCCAGCGGTAGAGCACTTGCAAAGTATGTGCGAGGCCCTGGGTTCAACCCCAAGTACCACAAAAAATAATTAATTAAATAAAATAAAAATAAAGATAAAAATTTTTATCATACTGCATTATCATTTCCTAACTGAATAAAGGAAATTATTACCTGTTAGAAAGGAACTTACCTCTGGCTCTAGTTTGAAATTGAGCCACTCATCAAGTTTCAAAGTAGCCAAATTAGCAGTAGTTCTGTCCTCCATTTCACTGTCACTACTGTCATTGGGTATGCCATCTGCTGTCCAACACATTTGAAAGAATAAATCACTTTTACTACCTTACATCATAGCAAAACAATAAGCACAATACTCTTTATGCACAAAAATCTTCCTGACATCCTAACAATTTGTACGGTAAGTACTAATCAAACATGATAAATTCAATGTCAGTATTTTAAAAGAGAAAACTAAAACATTTTAAAGAATATAATCTCTAATCACAGTGCAACAGAACAAAAAGGAAAAATCTTAAAAACTGAAGAATCATCTTTAAAAAAGTTACTGGATGAGGAAACTAAGAAAGTAAAGATATAAAAGACTGACATATTAAGAAATACGGAAACTGTTCAAAGTAATACTCAGAATATTCACAGGCTCAGGAAAACATCTTAGAAAAACTAAAAAGAAAAACAAGAAAATAGAAAAGAAAAAACTGATGAATTAGAAAAACAAAATGGTAGTCATAGTTAAAACTATAATGTAATTTTTTTTTAAAAGTAATGGATAACTCTTTAATAAAGAATGAAGAAAACAAATCTCTCTACAAAATCAGAAATAATATAAAATTATAAGATACAGGATGCATTACAAAATTAAAACAAGATTTAAAAGATATACTATGCATAATTATAGAGTATATTTGAAATCTTTAAAGATATTACATTCTACAAAAAACATGGTAAAACTGAAACAAAATACAGAAAAATCCAACCCTATTTAAGGAAAAAATTTAAAACTGTCCTTAAAGAACACCAACAAAGAAATCCAGAACCCCAAGGAGTTGCTCAAATTTTCAAGGAATCATATAATGACCAGTTCATTTAATGAGACAAGTCTGAATGTAACTCTAATAATTGATAACACCTAAAACCCAAAGATACCTGGATGTACACAAGCACACACCACACATATCCATCCTAAAGATCAGCCTCAATAATGAACATAAATGTAACATATCATTTGAAATGAAATACTACAAGAAAATTCAATAGTATAATAAAATCCTACTTGGTCCATGGAAGGTTTATTCTCAGACAAAATAATTCCACAAGAAACCTACAGATACAACAATAAGGTAAACAAATTCTAATTACATGAACAAAGATTCAAAAGCTATTTTAAAAATTCAATACTTTTTTTATAAAAACAGAAGAATCCATGTAACGACATTAGAAATTAAACCTTTAAAATTCTACAAGACAAAATGGGCCATTCATACAGTATTCCAAAGTCTGAAAAAAGAAATAAAAGGAAAAAAATGTTGGTAACAAATGAAAATATTACCACTGAAGGTAATATAATTTAATAAATAGAAAATCAAAAGGATTAACACAAGCTTAGTGAAATTAACAAGATAAATAACATATATTACTGTCTGTAATAGTGTGCCTATTAAGCAAGACCAGTAGGAAAATGACACAGAGAACCCACTGACCGCAGCAATTAAAAATCAATAAAAATGTCTTAAGAAATAAGTCCACTTTTTATTAAAGTTGCCAAAAGAGAAAAAAAAAAAAATACTACCAAACTTAGGGCCTATAGTCGTATCACCGGAACTCAGAAGCTAAGCAGGGTTGGGTCTGGTTAGTCCTTGGTTGGGACACCACCTAGGAACACCAGGCGCTGTAGGTTTGGGAGTACCTGGCTGCCCACTCCCAAAAACCAATCAGCCATTGAAAATCCTATGAAGATCAGAGAAGCACCAACAATAATGTTTTGCCTGTCGTACATAGGGTCACTATGAGTTAGACACGGACTCAGAGGGCCCTAACAACAACTAAACTTAAAACTAGGTACAGCTAAATAAAATATGCTAAACTTCCTGGAAGAAAACACTAAATTAAAATCACAAAAGAACTATCGATTGCAGAAAGGAATACAAGAAAATGACTACTGAATTTTCACTATAAAAATAGGAACAATTATCAAGGAATAGCTTAGAAAGGCAGCAAAAAGCTATAGGTAGATTTTCATGAATAGATACTGACCTTACTAATAAACAAAAATACTAAACAAGAAGATACAATGTAAATGTATTTTATATTCACATGCAGAAACCTAAAAGAATACACACAAAGGTTTTACAAAGATGCCAAACTTAATATGCAATCATGCATCCTTTTTTGAAAAGTATATACAAGGACTCTATAGTAAATGGCTCAGATAAGGGGAAAATGGGCTGGGATTTAGCTCAGTTGGTAGAGCGCTGCACTGCTGTCTCTGAGGTCCTGAGTTCAATTCCCAACACCGCAAAAATGGGAGAAGGGCCTGGCAATCCACTCCCAAGGCAATCCCGAAACAGTCAGCCATTAAAAACCCTATGAGGGTCACTATGAGTCGGATGCTGACTCCACGGCACCTAACAACAACAACAAGGGGAAAATACCCCCAAAACAGATACACTTAAAACCAGAACCAGGCTCATTAAGAAGAATTTTTAAAAACCAAATTATAGAAAACAAAAACAATATTTATCACACCACTAGAGTAATAAAACTTTCTCAGCTTTGAAAGCAAATAGTATAAGATTATTTAATTTAAATATGCAGTAATCTAGCCAGGCACTATGGCACGCATTTGCATTCCCAGCATCTCAGGAGACTGAGGTAAAAGGACTGTGAGTTCAAGGCTACAGACAGCCTGGGCAACTTAGCAAGACTGTCAAAATAAAAACTTTTTAAAAAAATCTGAATATACAGTTTTCAAAACACAATTCAAAATATGTGAGACTAAACAAATAATTGATAACATTAAATATGACCCAAAAAAAGGCTAATACCTTTAAAATCAGAGAGCTGTTATTTAAATTTTTAAAACGTCAGTACTCACATAAGTAAATGGGCAAACTACATGACTCAAAAAGAAATAAACAATGCATGAAGAATTATTTCTTTTTGATAAGAATTTAAAAGCACAAATGAAAGAAACTTTTAAATATTTTTTAAAATAGCAAATATCATTTATAAAACTAAGACCTAATGATGGCATAACTGCAAGAAAATTCACTCATGGCCTTAATATGGCTATAGAGGAAGATTTATAAATAATATTTGCATACTTTTATCAAGTAATTTCTACTTCAAAGGATTTTAACCCAGAGAAACTATTAACTGAATGAAAGCAGAAGCATACACACATCCTTCCACTGAAACTACTCTTGTCAAGAACAACGATGATTGCCACATGGGTAAATCCAACTTAGAATTTTCAGTCCTTATCATTTTCAATCTTTCAAAGTAACAGTCAACAGAGCTGATTACTCCATTCTGGAAACATATTATCTCAAACACTTGTTGTTAGGTGCCATCGAGTCATAATTGTTTCGGGAGCAGGCTGCCAGGTGCTACTCTCTATTCTGTCTTAGTGTGGAAGCTCAGTTGAAACCTGTCCACCGTGGGTGACCCTGCTGGTATCTATCTGTGATACTGGTAGCATAGCTTTCAGCATCATAGCAACACAGAAGTCTCCACATTAGGGCAAACAGACAGACATGAGGGTCTCAAACCCTAGGCCACTCTTCCTTCTTGTTCACTAATTTACAGATTCTTTTAAGGAAATCGATTCCCATGTCTTTAAATATCATTTACAACCTGATGGTTCCCAATGTATATTGTCTAGGCCTCTTCCCTGGGCTCCAAGAGCTCTAGAAGTGTTTATCCAACTGTCTTCTAAAAAAATTTCACTGCCGGGCGCAGTGGCGCATGCCTGTAATCCCAACGGCTCAGGAGGCGAAGGTAGGAGGATCGCAAGTTCGAGACCAGAGGCAGTCTGCGTGACTTAGTGAGACCCTGTCTCAAAAAGTAAAAAAATGGGCTGAGGGCGCAGCTCAGTGGTCCAGGATTTGCAGAGCATGCAAGAGCAAGGCCTTGGGTTCAACCCCCAGCACCAAACAAAAAAAAAAAAAAAAAAAAAAATTCACGTAGGCTATCTTAGCCATCCCAGAATTAACACTTCTAAACAGATCTCTTGACTTTTCTCTTATACAACCTGCTCTACTCAAGCTTTTTCATTCTCAAATAAGTGGCATCATTATTCAGCAAGCTTCTACAGTCAAAAACCTGAGTTATGCTTGACTCCTCCCTATCCCTTACCACATATTCAAGACAGCAGATACTAATCCCTCCAAAATACTACTTCTCTTTATATTTGCTGCCACTGCCATAGTGCTGAGCTATAATCAGTTATAAGACCATCACAAGAGCCTCCTACTTGCCTCCATTCTTGTTCTTTAATCAACTCATCCCCTCAGCCAAAGGGATCTTTTAAAACAAAAATCGCATCATGTCCTCACTCATTATTTAAAATCCTTTAATGGCTTCCCTTGCACTGATCATGGCCTACAAATCCATGACTTTCTTTTAACCTTATCTCACTGCCCACTACTACTCTGGGCTGGGATTTAGCTCAGTTGGTAGAGCGCTGTGCTGCAGTCTCTGAGGTCCCAAGTTCAATTCCCAGCACCACAAAAATGGGAGAAGGACCGGCAATCTACTCCCAAGTAAATCCCGAAACAGTCAGCCATTGAAAACCCTATGAGGGTCACTATGAGTCGGAGACTGACTCAACGGCATCGAACAACAACTACTACTCTAATAAATGTGCTCTAATCACACAGCCTTTCTGTCAGCTCCTGGGTCATTTCCTAGTGTAGAAGCTTGGAGCTTTCCATCTTCCTCTGCCTATAGAACATTGCTGTTCTTTCACATGACTGGCTTCTCCTACTTTAAATCCCAGTTTAAGCTTCACCTCCTCAGAGTAACCTGTCTAGGCCCTCTTTCCAAGGTACGCTATCCCTTAGGCTGTTGTTGTTAGGTGCTGTTGAATCAGGTCCAGCTCACAGTGACCCTATGTACAGCAGAATGAAACACTACCTGACACTGCCTTTTTTATGTTTAACCCCACTGTTGCAGAGAGTGTCAATCCATCTAGTTGAGGGTTTTCCTTTTTTTTTTCATTGACCCACCACTCTCCCAAACATGATGTTCTTCTCCAGGGATTGGTCCCTCCTGGCTACATATCCAAAATACATAAGATGTAGTATAGCTATCCTTGTTTCCAAGGAGCACTCTGGTTGCAATTCTTCAAGGACAGATGTGTTGGTTCTTTTGGCAGTCCATGGTATATTCAGTATTTGTCTCCAGAACCATAATCCAAAAGCATCAATTCTTCTCTTATCTCCCTTATTCAATGTCCAGCTTTCACAATCATATAATAAGACTGAAAATATGGCATGAGTCAGGGTCACCTTTGTCTTAAATGTGACATCTTTACTTTTGGGGAAAATAATTTAAAATATGTATACAAGTAAAAATACATTAAAAAGCATTTGCATAAGGATAATGGGATTCTTTTATAAGATTAATTTTATTTTTATCAAATTATTAAATTCAAGTGGAAAACAAACTTCTTCCCATCAATGAGCTTAATCAAAAATAAACAAATTGATGCCATTACCTTAGAAGTCAATTGCAAGAATAGTAGTATAACTTAGTATTTCCTAACTCTCACTGTTTTAAAAGTGAGCTAGTACATGAAGTTTTATAATTTCACAACTTGTGTGGTTTGGTTCATCTCAAATAGATTTTTATTTCCTTCACTATACATTTACCTCTGAAAGATGAAGGTTCCTGGAGAGCATTACTTGCCAACCTAGCTGGCCCACAGAATACCAATACCGTGACAGGTGTCACAGCTGAACAACATCTTATATTAGCTATTCTATGGGCTCTGGTCATTTCATCATAAATAAGCCAATCTGTGGGTAGTGCATGGATTGCTGCAGCTTGACCATTAGCTGGAGGAATCTATTAGGAAAATAAATTAAGAAATTGTTATTTGAACTTATTAGGAATACTTTGATGAAACAGATGAGGTACATTAGTATCCAAGCAAAAATTAAATCAAGTCACTGGTCATATAAATTGTATAAAAGTCCTCCTTATTCTTTGAACATTAACTCCTTCCAACTCTTAAGATATAATTAAAATTTTGTCCCAATGTTTATGTAGTCATATAAAACTAATAGCTTAAAGCAGGCAGGTGTTTGGGATATTTTTTGTTGATCTTCAACTACCTAAATTAGTTTCACCTCAAGGCCTAAGAGCATTAAAAATGTTTTACCTTTTTATATTGAGGCTGACTGAGAACGGAAGTGGGATGAAATCGTACTTTTTTCTCCTTTGGCCCTGTCAATACTACATTCTCTCTGTCCACATGGACTAAATTAGGATACATGCCTGCCACCAATGCAGCTTTAACGACAGCCCAGTTCTCAGAGTTTGTGTTAACATCTCGAATGTCACCACCACCTCGTGCTCTAACAAAACCTAGGGAGTAAAGAAAAAAGAAACACTAACCTTTTCTACTATGCAAAAGATACTTTACAAATGGTTTTTTTTTTTAATGTATAACTCATATGAATTTAATGACATTCAGATTTCACAATTAATAGAATCTGATCTGGAAAGTCTAAAATATAGAACCAGTATAGGAGAGTTTAGATCTGCTCAGGCTAGATCAAATACCGTAGTATGTAGTTCTGATTAAAGGCTTAGGAATTTTTTTTAATTAATTTTTCTTTTCTTTTTTTGAGACAGAGTTGCACTGTGTAACCTAGGTTGGCCTCATGATCCTCCTGCCTCAGACTCCTGAGTGCTGAGATTGCAGGTATGTGTCCCCACACCAAGCTCTAAATGCACATTTTTGCAAAAAGTTCTTCATGAGCTGCTATCAGAAACATACTAAGTTCATAGCTAGAAACCCAAACCATTGTTCTGGCTGGTATTTATAATGTTTTGGTCATTACATACATTAATTCTGAAGGTGAAGTCAAGTAAATATACAGTATTCTTGCTTAAGTTTCAAAAATCTTTTGTATTTCCCCATATTTGACACAACTCTAGATCCTCTATTTTTTCCTTATATTACAACAGTACTTCAGCTAATCCATGAATCCAGGCTCTGGTACTTTTCTTTTGACTATCAATTCAATGTACTATGACAGTTAAAAAAAAAATTCAAAGAAGCACCTCTAAAAGGAAACAGTAACATCAGAATCTTCTTGGAAAAAAAGAACCAAGTACTTTGAAGTGATTACTAGTTGTTTTAGTGGTTTTATATTATATTCCAAAAATATAAAAACAGTATTCATATCACTCTACTTAAATTTTTATAATTTCTATTTCAGAGAGCTAAAGTTGTTCATTAATAGCAGTAAAAGAAAATATCAATAAGATCTAAGTTGATCTCTGCCAACCAACATAAGTTGCTCACTGCTAATAGTATCCACTACAGCTTCTGCAATATCCTTTTATTTCATCACCAAGCAAAAGTTCAGGTCATGTAGAAGGCTACAGATCAGTTCATAAATATAAGATATACAATGTGAAAATATTACAAAAATAACAGCAGCTAGCATCAGTTAATACTAGAAATATTACTATGTATGAGTAGGATATTCTACTAATCAGTTTAAATAGGTCCTGTGTGGGGAAACTTTACCTGATGCTCTAAGTTGGCCAAGTAACTGTGTTCTCATGCCTATAATTATTTCCATGGTAGCTTGTGAAAGAAAATTCTTTTCACAAAATGCTCGCTCCCACCCATCACTTCGTGCTTTCTGCCATGCCTTTAAAAACAGAATAATTACATAACAAGACACATTTACCAATCATTTCTTGGTGAGGCAACAAAGTAACCAAAAAACTCCTACATTAATACTTCAAGATCAATTCTTATTCTAATTATTCTACAAAACCTAATAAGACTTTATGATGCAATAAAATTTACCATGAGCTAAGTTATATTCAAATGTTATGAGAGCCACTGAGTTTATAAAATCCCAATGACAACTAAATATCAAGCAACCTAAATATTCTTAGGGTTGGGGTAGACACATTGCACCGGGAAAAGCTGTTGCAAAAGACCTCTTTAAAGTGTTGAAATGTAAAGATGTCGCACTGAAGATGAAGTTGTACCTGACTCACGCCATAGTACTTTCACTCACATCATACAGTTGTGAAAGCTGGACATTGAACAATGGAGACAAGAGAAGAATTGATGCTTCTGAATTATGGTTCTGGAGACAAATACTGAATATACCATGGACTGCCAAAAGAACCAACAGATCTGTCCTAGAAGAAGTGCAACCAGAGTGCTCCTTGGAAGCCAGGATAGCTACACTACATCTTATGTATTTTGGACATGTAGTCAGGAGGGACCAATCCCTGGAGAAGGACATCATGTTTGGGAGTGTGGTAGGTCAACGAGAAAAAGGAAGACCCTTCACTAGATGTACCGACACAGTGTTTGCAACAATGGGCTTAAACATAAATAAGATCGTGTGCCTGGTATAGAATTGGGCAGTGTTTCGTTCTATCGTACAGCAGGTCATTTTGCTTTATAAAATTAAGTTCCTGGTACAATGTCTTAAGCACACAAGAAAATGATACACTAAAAAAATCTAATAAATGAATATCAAATTCAAAATAATTTTCTTTCAAGCTTTATATGTATACTTTAATATATAATAGTTCTAAGCTAAAATTTTAGAGCATTCTTTGCCCAAAATGATTCAAAGGAACTCAGAATCAAAAAACAAATACAAGTATAAATAAATATGTACGTACATATATCATATATCCCAACAAGGAAAAATGAGGGAAAAAGGATAGGGAAAAACTGTGATAATTTTAACATATTAAGAAAAGTTTTCTGGGATACTAATAAGACTTCATAAGTGAAACAAAATTAGTAGAATATTTATTTGTTTATTTATTTATTTGTAAAGGAAAACATAGCTGGAAGAGCTGGAGGAAACCTAAGGAAAAAGCGGCTGGGGAATGCTCTACCTGCTCGCAGGGGAAGACTCTGGCCCTTGGAACCTTTCCAATCCTAAAAGCCTCTTTCTGTTATCTCTCTGACTTTGGGTGCAGACCCTGCTGTATAGACTCTGTGTAGGTGCAGATGAAGAATGTGCTAACATAAATAATGAATAACCCTTCTCTTTCTCAGAAGAAAATATACTTTAACCCATTTTTCCCAGACTCAAAAATACTCAATGTTATGATAAAAGCCTAATAAAAAGAGCTGGAGACTCTCACTCGGGGGAAGTATGTCCGAAGGCACTGGCCCCCATCTCAGTCTTTCTAGCACTAACTCTTGGTATAGAGTAATCTTTTTTGTGTCTGCAGACTCTGACCATGGGACAGCTGGAACATTTATTTACTGCATTACTGGGGACTTAACTCAGGGCCTTGCACATCTAGGCAATTACCGTAGCACTGAGCTGTATGAACACCCAGCCCCTTTTTAATTTTTTCTACTTTGAACAGGGTCTCACTAAGTCATTTTGGCTGCCTCTGGCCTCAAACTTATTTCACATTGCTACATCTGCCCCAGAAATGTGTTTAACACAGAATCTTTAGAAATAAATGTTAGTAATGGTACCTGGAATGCTCGAAGAAGTGCCATATGGTCACTGAAAGTTCCTGCAGTGAAACGTTTCCTACAAAGCATAGCAGCACGTTTTTGAGAGGCCTGGGTAGGCAGTACAAAAGGATCTCGATAAGCTAGTGTGCAGGCGATTGTAAGGATGGGATCCAGACACTTTAAAACAACAGCACACAGGACCATTTTACCAAGATGTGGTTCTACTGGCAAGTCAGCCAAATGATATCCAAGTTCAGTCAGATCTTCCCATGCATCCATTGCATCTACTGTCTAAATGAAAGGACAGAGAACAGAATTTGATATGATCTCAAAGTATGTTTAACTTAAAATCTGTAAGTCAAAAATTTAAAGCATTCCTTTAATATTTTTAAATTTTTTAAAATTTATTTTGTGCTACTGGGGTTTGAAACCAGGGCATGGCGCTTGCATACTCTGCAAGTGCTGTACCACTAAGCTGCACCCTCAACCTGTTTTTTTACTTTTTGAGACAGGGTCTCGCTAAGTTATGCAGACTTCCTCTGGTCTCGTACTTGCAATCCTCCTGCCTCCACCTCCGGAGCCACTGGGATTACAGGCATGCACCACCGCGCCCAGCTCTCATTTCTTTAATTTTATAATTGTTCACTGTGGAATAGCTCAGGATGTCATTTTTGTTTTAAGTAACAGAACCAATAGCTATGGAAGGAAACCTAAGTTGGATTATAAAATTCCTTAAACAGTGTAAAAAATACATAAAAATTAATACAATTTTTCTTTTGCTACCACATCTCATAAAAATATTGTGCTTCAAATATTTATACATAAAAGAACTATACCTACTATTTTGCCTACTATTAATTACTAGAGTACTATTCATAGTAGATGACGATCTAAGGCAATTTAAAAATGAAACGACATTAGTTAAGACATTCTCATTTAGTTTTCATTTCAAGTTTAAAAAGTCACGTAAAATTAAACTATTAAGACACCAACCTTTAGCATTTGCACAGCATTTCTTACAATTAAAGCAGGTGGAGGTTCAGGAGCTTTCATAAGGAAATCAGCAATGGTACAATTAACTGGGGCTAAAAGCTTGGTATGTAAACAAAGCTCCTGTAAATCAAAACAACAAATTATTTGAAAAACTTTTTAAAAATTGACTTTTATTTTTTATTTATCTACTGTTTTTTCAGCACTGCAGGGGTAAGCCCAGGACATTATGAATGCTAGACAAGTGCCCTACCACTGAGGTACACCCCCAGCCCTCTTTTTTACTTTTTATTTGTTTATTTATTTATTTTGTGGTACTGGGGGTTGAACCCAGGGCCTCGGACTTGCATGCTTTGCAAGTGCTGGGCCACTGAGCTGCACGCCTAGCCCATGTTTTTATTTTTTGAGACAGGGTCTTCCTAATTATGCAGATTGCCTCTGGTCTTGAACTTGCGATCCTCCTGCCTCCAGCCTCATACTCACAATCCTACCTCAACCTCCTCAGTCACTGGGATTATAAACATGTGCCACAGTGCCCAGCTTGATTTTTATTTTTAGAGAAATCATTGGAACTGTAGTTCCAAATACAAACTAATAGAGTCTCAAATTAGAATGAATAGTAAAGGAATCAATGTCTTTCAATGAAATAGGGGCTCATACTTTGCCCTAGAGGCCAAAGTTTAATAAACACCTTCAAACAACCCACATTAAAATGACCATTGCCCTCTCTGGCAATGTCTCTTCACATAGTTCTTACACATAACACCTAAAATCACTGTCCTAAAACATGTGTTTTTTTCTCCCTGTATACTTGCCACATTCTAGAATCTTTTATCCATTCAACAAATATTTACATCCTTTCTAGGTGCAAGGTCCTATGCAGCAAGTTGGAAAAAGAGAGGAGACAAATAAGTGTCTACTCTGAGAGCTTACACCGTAGTGAAAAACATATCTTAAACAACTAAGTATTTAATTACTTAATTATGATTGTCATAAGTACTACGAAGGATATAAGGTGCCAAAGAAGTAAAATGAGACTTAAATAAGTTCCAGAAAGAGCAGGAGACGGAGGCCATGAGAAGTCAAAGATAGTTTCCCAGAGGAAATGACATTTAAGTTAAGATGTAAAGACTGAGTAGGAATTTATCATAAAAGAAACAAAGTGCAATTTAGAGACAGGGGCTGGAATATGTTAACATCCAAAAGTAAAAGGAAATAAGATGTGCTTGAAAAATTAAAACTACTGATGTGAGTAAAGATAGGAGGAACAGCAAGAAATAAAACTGGAGACACAGAAAAGAGGTAATTCAGGCTCTTGCTAAGAATACTTCATTTTATCCCAGGAGGAATAAAAATCACATATAGGCACTGATAAGTGGGAAATCATCATAGGTATATAGATGCCAAAAATATGATCCTTTAAAAATATGGAAGCTAGCATCTGGTCTAATACACTAAATGATCAGATTAATGTACTTCTGGTAGTTTTCTACAGAAACTATATAGTATATGGTTGTTCCATGAAGTTAGAAAACTAAAACAAACAAGCAAACAAACAAAAAAACAATAAAGGCCTAGGAATAGTGAACTCAGCTCCAAAACTACCAAGTTAATCTCAGTATCTTACACTGAGATTTTGGTATTACCTTCTAGATATTACCTAATTTGATTGCTAATTCTACTGAGAATTTTCAAGGTCAGTTGAGACTCTTAAAAATGCTGTATTAAAACACACACACACACACACACACACACACACACACACACACACACAATTTAAATGCATTCCAATAACTCTTTAAATTTTGAAGTTATATTAATTCAGTTTTCCTAAATAGAAAAAACATTATTATTATAGACAGACTCACCCTCCATAACAATTTACAATTTTGTTTTATAAGCTGATTTTCTAAAAGTCCAATTGCTAAAAATTGAAATGGTCCCTGTTGCCCCTCACCCATTTTTTTTAAAAATCCTTTTAGAATTAAGGAAGTTTCTACCTGTAATGGCATTCTCAAAAGTTCTGGAGTCTGAAATTCCAACATATTCTGAAATCGGAGTCTACTAAACAGACGGAAACAAATTCCAGGTCTACATCTCCCCGCTCTTAAAAATAAAATACATAATTAAAATTCAAACAAGAAATAAAGGCTATTATAATGAAACTATAAATGTAATGTGATTTAGGAGAAAGAAAAATGAATCAGGATCAAGACATTTGAGTTTGAACCCTTATCCTCTATGAGTCCTCTCAACTTCATCCCCTGGATCTCAATTATTTCATTTACTGAGTGAGATTCATGAAAGATATCTACCTGATATACCATCTAGGGTCATGGTGAAAATAAGCCAAAGAAATAACATACATTTGAAAGCAAGTAAAAAATTCAAAGCATGAATGTTTGGTAATATAAATTCAATCAACTTTACTGAGCTTTTATCAAGCTGTGTTCAGGCTCACTGATTAGAATTGTGCAAATTATGCATTACACAACTCCAAGGGATTGACATTTATCCGATTATCACTTGTATAATTTTTTGGAACGTAGCAGAAAAATATCATGAAGAAGAGCTATCCCTTTGGAGTTCACCCAGTCATTGTGACAGTTAATGCAGTGTTGAAAATACTAATATGACGGAGATACAGTAATAGTAATATCCTCATACTCATGGAGCTCACAAACCAGAGAAGCAAATAAAACTTTGACACAATGTGATAAAGGCTAAAAAATCTGACATTGTTGAGCTATTCCTTCCTTCATCAAATACTTCCTGATAATATACCCTTCAGCTTTTCCATACATCCAGCCTCCTCTGAGGGATTTCCATCTTTTTCCAGACCTGAAACATTGATGATCCTCTGAGGTTGAGCCTCAGTCTTCTGCTCTTCTATTACCATCTCTCCTAATGTGATCTCAATTATCCTATCTTCAACATCCATCCATTCTACCTCTTCTTATCCTACTTATAGACCAGTACTTCAGAAGCCTCTTAGACAACATCTACTTGGATTTTCTAGTCAACTCAAACTTATCACAATCAAAAGTTAATATTTCTTCCCAACATAAACATTCTTTCCATTTTCCCTGACAACAGTACCAACCATTCCATTTTCTAAGACAGAAACTGGACAGCATCCTTGATTCTACTCTGCTCCTTACCCTCCCCTGCTGACATACAAACAATTAACAATATTACATTTTTAATATCTCTTAAATTAACTATTTCTCTTTATTTCCACCACTGCTATAAAAATCCAAGTTACCCTCATCTCTTACTTAGGTAAAGGAAAATAGTAACAAAAGAACTTCCTAGTGGCTCCTCCTATCATCCTTTTGTGTCTACCAATCCATCCTCTCAAAAGCTGAAAGAAGAGTATAGTCATGACATGTGCCACTTTTTTTATTTTTTTAAAAAAGAAAGAAAAATGGCCCTCAAGAACTTATCCCCAACTTATAGCCTATTTTTCACTATCCTCTTCCAACCTACATACATACAACTTTCCTGCACATCCTTTCCTTTAGGCCTTATTATGCTTTTCCTCTAGCTTTCAGAAATACCTTTGCACAACTCCTCTCTACTCTTATTTGTTTCAGATTCAATCTTAACTCCTCTAGAAGCATTATCCAGTTACAGCACAGATCAGATAGTATTAAAATTGCTTAATTTATTGCACCCCAAACATGGACTGTAACATTTGTGTGAACTTAAACTTTTCCCATCAGACTACAGTTTATTCATCATTTTATCCCCAACCCTTGCACACTGAAAGCTTTCACAAACCATCTGCAGAAAAAATGACAATGAAATTTTCTACAATTTCTTTATCTCTGATAACAAACTCTGATAATACACTATAAATAGTATAAGTCTAGCTCAATGTATCAGGCCATACATTGTCACAAAGAAAACAGCTGATATGAAAATAAGAAAATAATGCCTCATGGATACTGTATAAAGTTATAAAGTACTGAAATCAATCCCACAAGTCTTCAGGACTATAGAGTTTTTTGTTTTGTTTCATTGTTTGTTTGTTTTGTTGTATAACCTAGGCCCTCCTGAAACTTGTGATCATTCTCTTTCTGCCTCCTGAGCACTGGCATTGTAGGTGTACGCTACTACACCTGGCTCGTAGGGCACTCCCAAACTTGGCAGTATTTAATGTTTTCTAGCCAGTTACAATGCAAGAGAAATTATTTTTAAAACTACTGAAAGATACACTTTTTCATCTTGCCCTTTTAAAAATGAAAAAGTGAGCTAGCTATACAGGTCAGTGGTAGAACATTTGCCTACCACTCAGGAGGCCCTGGGTTCAATCCTTAGTCTCATAATAAATAAATACATAAAAACTTAAAAAGCTAAAAACAAAGACATAATCCAAGCACATAGTAAAAAAAAAAAAAAAACAATTACAAAAAAATATGTAAAACAAAAATTAAGTCACCTTTCTATAAGAGCCCTACAAATACTCAAGTCAACAATGGTTTTGTTTCTCCCAAACTCTCCCATATATTTGCCTACATATAAATACTAACATATATATGAAAATGAATTCTATATAAAAACATATACTATAGATCTATATCTTTTTTTGTTGTTGTTGTTAGGTGCCGTCGAGTTGTGTCTGATTCATAGCGACCCTTATGGTTTTCAATGGCAGATTGTTTCGGGATTGCCTTGGGAGTGGGTTGCCACATCCTTCTCCTATTCTTTCTTTTTAACAGGTACCTAATATGCCATTGTGTGACTACACTCATTTATTTAATCCCTTTGCTATTGATGGACACTACACTGATCCCAGACTTTTTATTATTACAAGCAAATGTTATAAAGGACATTCTTAAATACATATTGTTGTATACAAGTATAACCAGCATAAATTATGAGAAGCAGAATCCATGGACAAAGGGTAGATTTACATAAAGTTTCACTTTAGCCTCTGAAGAAGTCATATCAGTCTACACTCCCATTAGTAAAATATGAAAGCTCAATGACCTATGTTTTTGCCACTATGTTCCAAATCTGGAAAAAACTTCCATCAATGTCAGCCTGATAAACAACAAAAAAAAAAGGATTTAATTTACATTTATTTTGGTATATATGAGGTAGTATATGTGAAGTAATGTATTACTAGGACATCCATATTCTTCATTTTGGTATTTTGTCCTTTATTCATTTTAATTATATTATTGGTCTTTAGTTGATTTTAAAGAGCTTTTTGCATACTAAGGAAGTTAGTCCTGTGTCCTATATTGGAAATGTTTAGAATTTTTGTATTTGTTTAAGCTTCTTATAACTTAGGGTAGACTGTACTATATATTATACAATAGTATCAAATTTTAATATAACCCAAATTTAGCTTTTAAAAGTGGTTTACTTTGCAAAGATAATATAAAAATTAAGGATAACATGAAAGCTAATACTTTACAGAAGGTCGAATATATGATAAATATGTAACACATATGAAAATCTTTCCATTTTACAGGCAATTCAACGAATGTGCATTAAACAGACATTACCTGCCTTTTCGCTGTATGGCACTAGCTTTGGAAATCCACACCATTTTTAGCATTGTAACAAAATTCAGTGCATCAAAGGATTTCTGTAATATTTAAAAAATCTTATATTAAAACATAAAAGGCACTTAAGGGGTATTTAACAGAAATAGCAACAAATGTTGTCAACAGATTTTATCACACAAGGTTTAATTTAAAGCACCCCCTTAATTAAAATATTGGAACAGAGTATTGATTCTTAATAATTCAGATTTTCTGGTTACAAACATTCTAAGGAAAAAAAAGAATGAATAGCAAACTAAACTCAGAAGAGCTATAAAAGTCCCTAGTCTTTGCTTTGCTAATATTTGCTGTTCTCTTCTACAGCTAAATAATAGCATCCAGTTCTCATAAGATATCAAGATTGGCCCCCAAATTCATAATTCTCTTAAGATCATTTTTTATCACACTGACATTATTATAAGGAACAGGAATGATTAGGAGAAGACATTTTCTGAAATACTTGTCATGGTGCTTATCTGGAGGAGTGAGAGTAAGAATTACTAAACTAATCTTAATCCCAAAATGAAGAATTTTAACCCTTTCTACTTTACCTCTTGTTGAGCTACTAAAAAAAGTTAACCTATCCTAAAGGCTACCAAGGAAAAATAAAAAGGAACCATTACTAACCCCATATTCCCTTAAAGAACCTAAAGTTAAAAACGCTGTAAAGAAAGACTTTAAAATACACTCCTCACTATAATATAGCTACAGTTGTACAACCCTAGCATCTTATCTTGTCAGATCTCAGAAGCTAAGCAGAGTCGGGCCTGGTTTAGTACTTGGATGAGAGACTGCCTGGGAATACTCGTTGCTGTAGGATTGGGAGAAGGATCCAGCAGCCCATTTCCAAAACAACCAGCCACTGAAAACCCTAAGGACAGTAGAGAAGCACTGACAATAGTGCTGGACATTGCACAGTGTTGGGTAGTGTTTCGTCTGTTGTATACAGGGTCACTATGTCGGGCACCCAACAACTACAATGTATGTTTCAAGCATTCAGTGACTTATGCTTTCCTTTATATAAAATCACTACACAGAGGGAAAAATGTGTTCTCCTAACAGTTTAATTACAGAATTTTTAGCAAATATGCTACTTTGTTTTTAATGTTTCATTTGCCAATTTTGTATGTAAAATGACTTTTGACATCACCACGTTTAAACCATGAATTACTTGACAAACAAAAATATTCAAAGAATATTCAAAGAAATTGATTTTTAAAATATTCAAACCCCACTTCCCTCAGCTTTACATAATTTTAAAGCAATGAAATCTAAACTTTCAATGGTTAACCGTTCAGTTTTATTGATAGTATTCACTACTCCTCTATTACAAAAGAAAATTTATCCTTCCTTTACAGTATCTTACTAGAATGAATGACAAGGTTATAAATATAATTTCATTCTGTTAAGATATTCCTTAAAAATTACATTGAAAACATTGATTTTCTTCATATTAGAAATTATTTATATCCACTAAACAAATAAAATTTGCTTTCCACAACAAATAGTATCTCGTCCCTTGAAATATCAATTATTTCTATCACTTTTATTCTTTCAGTGAATGGATCTACCAAATGTTAGGGACACTGAGAATTGATAGTGATTCCAATACTGAAATACTGAATACCTTTTATTTATATCAGGGGTTGGAAAACTGTTTTTGCAAAGGGCAAAGTAGTAAATACTTGAGGCTTTGAGAAGGTCTTTGCTGCAATTACGAAAGGTCATTGTAGTATAAAAGCATCAATAGACAGTAAGTAAAAGAATGGACAGAATTTTTTTTCCTGCAAATGTAATGAATCTGACTTAACTGCTGTCTA
>VMDO01003273.1:0-34838 GCA_007922755.1 Pedetes capensis
CCCCCCGCCCCTGCTGTTTTCTGATGCTTCCTGTTAGGTGCCCTCACTTTGAACACGAAATGGTTAACATGTGACCTGAGAGGACAGAATCCGGGTGTGGTGCCATCAATACATCTGGAATGCTGCTCATGAAATGCAATCCCGTCCCTCTCCTACTCAGGCCGTGTGTTGTTCGGAAAGTATGCATGAACTGACAAGTATGTGACCTGGGCCCACGGCTGCGCCCTTGGCGCTTACAGTCCAAGGTTAGCAGGATTTGCCCTAGAGTGGGGGCATGCGAATGTTACAGATCACGGAAGCAGACAGCGGCTGGGTGCGGGACTGGTGTGCATGCGCGCGCACGTGCCCAGGAGCCTCATGTGGAGAAACGCTATGTCCTCGGGACTCTGCGGTGAAAGGGTTCTTGGGAACTAACGTGAGTGGGACTTCCCCTTTTCCACGCTGCAAAAAGAGCAGTGACCTGAGTTTTTGCTTTTTGGCTATTTTTTAAAAATAAAAAATGATGTCGAATCAGAACTAACAGAAGATAAAAATGAGCGCACAAACAAGCCCTCTGGCTGTTGTCTTTATCACAGCAACCCCTGTCTGTCTTGCCTTCCCAAATACCTTGTTTCTGACTATATTTTAAAATGAAAAAAATGAACATTGTCATTTTCTGCTCTTTGGTGGTCAAATGTGTTACATCCTTAGGCAAATCTTGCAAAATATGCATACCTTATGATGCCAATTAACACTGTTTAAAATGTTCAAGGTATTATTAAATGGAGTGAAATAGAAATCCCATATGATATATATCTCCGAGTGCACACACAAGCACGTGTCCATTCAAATATATCCATTTATCTCTATCTGTATGCGGAGGTACAGAATGGTGGTCACCTTTGGGGCAAAGCTGGCGAATGGGTTCTGGGAGGAGTCGGAAGGAAGATGGCACACGCGTCCTTTTCTAGGTGACATTTCAGTCAGGCCACATTCCTTACTTCTCTATCCCCCATCATTTACCCCTCTTCTCCAGGAAAATATTATGCCCCAAAAGGCAGCCGAGTGCAGTGTTTAAGGGCAAGGCCTTTCGGGCCACATTGTTGAGGTTTGAATCTTGGACCTGCCGTTATCTGCCGCCGTGGCCAAGACACACATGTCCTTAAAGCTCTGGGCCTCCATTTCCTGACTGGTCAAGCATGGATAACGATAGTGCCTCTTTTACAGACTGCCATGAGCCCTGATGGAATGAAGTATAGAGCGCTGCTGTCACTTGAACAGGGGCTGACACGGCCTGGAGGAGCCTGGGTCTGGGCAGGCAGCCTCTGAGGATGTGGGGGGCTGACTGCTGGTTCCTCATGGGCTACTGTGAGCTGCAAGAATCAGACTGCAGTTCAGCTGAGGGCAGGAAACCTCTCACTAATTTCATTCTCTCCTGGTTGGAACCTCAGGGATCCCCTTGTTGTTGTTGGTCATCGTTGGTATTTATTTACTCAGTCCACATGTGAGTACTAAGCCCTGGATATTATCAGCCACAGGGGCCTTGGAGAAGAGCAGGCAATTCAGTTCCTGTGGCAGAACTCTTAGCAGCCCAGCCTGCCTTGCTGTGCCTCTGCTCGCCACCGATTCTCACGGTGTGACCCTGAGCAAGGTCCTTAACTTCTCTGAGCCCCGCTTTCATACCCTACCACCCACCTCATACAACGGAGAACATGCAGAGCTAAACAGGAACACAAGTGCCTGGCGCCTGCCAAGCCCTGCAGAGATGGGGCTATTCTTCTTGCGCTAGAATCTGGGCATCTGATCATGTCTTTTGAACAAGTGATGAATGGCCTGTCTCTGAAGGTAATATATTTTTTAACCCAGTGAGCTATCTTGGATGACCACATTAGCAAAAATATCATTTCTCACAATCAGAACAGGTGATGTGAGTTATGTTAACAATTTGAAAATCAGTTTAGTGGATAAGTAGTTCCAGTCATTTGGTTAAGACATGTCCAAGACCAGACTAAAATGGCTATTTTAAAAAGGAGAGCATATTACTGGATAAAAGTTTTACACTTATTCCAATTTCCCTTAGGATAGTAGTGTGGAAGTGGAAGTTGCCGAGAAAGACACACCCAGAAACCTCTCTGCAGAATGACAGGAAATTCATGATGCCCTTATGTGCTGCCATGGACGATTTGAATGATCTACACAACATCACACTTTGCACGTCTGGTTTTGTGCCTCTGACAGCGACTGCACGGCTATTCTTTTACCTTTCCATCTGGCTGTGGCCAGGTCAATGGGCCTTTGAGAGATAAGATAACCCTTGCTCTGCGTGGTTGCCTTGTCAATTCCCTTAAGAGGGAGGGTAAAGAAGGAAAATTCAAAATAAGAATAGAAAATAGCCACCAGCTTCACAAGGACAGTAGGTGAATGGGACTCTATTTTGGTGACACACTTCTAGACAAAAGCATTTACAAGTGGTATTTTTCCTTCTTTTGTAGCTAACGGTGATTTCAAAATAGATTTGTACTCCTGGATCAGCTGAAAGTACCAGAACTGTCTACAGAGATGAAAATTGATTGGTTACTAATGGAAAATCAGTTATAACTGTATTCGCAGGGACAATTTCTGACTGTAAAGAAAAATTAAATATCTACTAATCAAATATGGATTTTCAGAGGCTGAAAGGAAATTATCTTGGGGATTTTAGGTTCCTGTTTCTAACTTTCTGCCTATCTTTCTATCTACTTATCTACCTGCCAACCTGTCTTCTGTCTACCTGAATGTCTGCTTACCTTTGGAACATCTAATCCTCGCAGGTCTTCTGTTAGGTACAGGCACATTTGTTTATATCTATTTCTCGGTTTCCTTGCCTTCTTTGATACATAGGTGACTATCTCATCTTCCAAGAAGCTATCACTGTTGCCTCATGCAGGATTCTAAGCCAACAATCATAACGGCACTGTTGTTGTTGTCGTCGTTAGGCGCCCTTGAGTCAGGTCCTATTCATAGTGACCCTATGTATGACAGATGAAGCACTACCCAACACTGTGCCATGCCTGGCACTATGCCAGTGATTCTCTGCTATTCACAGGGTTTTCGATGGCTGATTGTTTCAGGAGTGGGCTTCTAGGTCCTTCTTCCAAGCCTACAACACCTGGTGTTCCTTTGCTGTCTCCCATTCAAGCACTAACCAGGCCCTACCCTGCTTAGCTTCTGAGATCTGAAGGGATTGGATGCCACAGTGGTACTGCTGCAGAC
Source organism: Pedetes capensis (assembly GCA_007922755.1). NCBI lineage: Eukaryota > Metazoa > Chordata > Mammalia > Rodentia > Pedetidae > Pedetes > Pedetes capensis. The sequence continues at coordinate 3,232 of VMDO01003273.1, forward strand.
CCTATGGCACTAGGTAAAATTATTGAGCTAATGTTAAATGCTAAGTGTATTTCTATATTATTTATTTAGACTATTTTGCCTAATGTCACCCCAAATCCTGCTGAAGTGGGGTTCACCATTCCTATTTGCCACCTCTAAGGCTCAGTGCAGCACCTAGTCCAATGTGGAGCAGAGAGACTAGGTGCTGGGCACAGCTCCCAGTAGCCCTGGATTATGGGAGGCCTCGGGGCGGTCAGTGCTGGGAAAGGTGGAGGGGTGAAAGGTCACTGTAAGACTCAGAGCCTGGCTGAGCGGGGGAAGGACAGCGGCCCTGGAGGACTCAGCAAAGGTGCAGGACTGCTGGTGAGGGGTCTGATTCTGATTGTCCCTCGGTAGAGGCCCACAGGCTCGTCACCAGTTGGCCTTGCTCGGCCCCCAGCCCCCAGCTGAGATGCGAAGCCTCCCCTTCAAGTCTTATTCCAGCCCAGTGGGGACAATGATGATTTCTATGTTGCTTTTGATGCGGCCCCTGGCCAGGCCAGGAAGAGTGGCCAGCAACTGGGAAGACAGGCTCTGGGCAGGAGTCCAGCGTGTGGAGTCCTTCAGATCCCTGCCTCCTCAGTGGGAGAGGAGAGAGGGGCGGGAGGAAAGAGAGAAGGGAGCAAGGGGATGGCTCAGCTGTGGGGGCATCTCAGCTGCCACTGTCGGAGGGAAGGCCCGGGAGCCACCATCAGGAGCGGAGGACGGAGGGGTCGGCTAGGACAGCGGTGTGAGAATGGCAGCAGAAATGCCCCGCAGGAGGCAGGCAGTGGACTGAGTGGACAGCAGCTGGTGTCCCCAGGCCCAGAACCTTGGGTGTGAGGTTGAACGTGGCCAAGGGGAAGGCGGTGGGGAGGGGCAGGCCTCAGCCTCTGAGGTGAAGGCTTCTTCTTCTTTTTTTTTCTTTCTTTCTTTCTATTTTTTTTTTTTTTTTTTTTTTTTTGGTACTGGGGATTGAACCCAGGGCCTCGCGCCTGCATGCTCCGCAAGTGCTGGACCACTGAGCTGCGCCCCCGGCCCTGTTTTTACTTTTCGAGGCAGGGTCTCACTAAGTCACGCAGACTGCCTCTGGTCTCGAACTTGCAATCCTCCTGCCTCTGCCTCCCAAGCCGCTGGGATGACAGGGGTGCGCCATCGTGCCCGGCTATGCGGAGGCTTCTTGGAAGCGATCTCCTTGCCACGGAGGCTCTGGGCATCTGTGACGTCCCTTCCTGTGTGTTCCATAATATACAATGTTTCCAACGTGCATTTGTAGGAAATGGAGGGGGATATACTCTGTGTCTAGCAAAGGATCTTGCATAGAATTGCGGACACTAGGTTCCAAGGACCTGGAGAAAGGGCAGAAGGGTGGCCACTAAAGTTCCCCTCACTGTGGACATGCATTAATAGGCATCACGGTCTAACGCATGACACAAGTAGAAGAAAAGTCAGGAGGCGATGCTGGATGTGCAGTGAGGGCGGCGTGTTTCGGTGAGACTTTTTCTTCAGCAGCGCTCTGAGTTCAACTGCTTCGAGATTAGATCAGGACTCAAGGAATTATAAAGGAAACAAATCATTAGCTAAAATTCTTAGTGGCTTATTGTAATGAAATAGGCAGACAACCAAAGGCCCCTGGTCCGTGCGCCACCGAGAGCGCAGCTCATCCTCCGGTGCTCTCTGTGGTGGATGGGTGCGCATCCCGCCAGCTCTTCCTTTGAAACATAGACAGCATCGCCTCAGGTCAACAGAAGTGGAATCCCTCTGGATGCCAATGCCCAACCAACACTGGAGCTGGGGGGCCAGGCCCAGGAGGCAGGCGAGCTGTGGACCTGCTGGGCACGTGTGTGGACGTGATTCCGAGGGGAAACACCAGGAAGAGCCACATTCGCCTGATGCTTTCAAAGTGTGCTGATGATCAAAAAGGACAGACCGCAGAGGGTGGAGGAGACGCAGGTGAAGGGGTGGGAAAGCATGGTGGTGGTGGTGGGGGGTGCGGACATTCAAGGACGACGGAAGCGGGTTCACTTGAGTCTCAACGCTCAGCTTAATTCCCCGTGGCCAAGCGGGCCAGGACATTCTAACTTCTGGGACTAATTTTAGTCGCTCCAAATAGTTGGGCGCTGATGCCTTAACCAATGGGCTATTTGGATGTGTGACGCAAGAGCGGCCTAAAAAAGGAAAAGCCATCCTGGGCAGGACAGGCAGCCACCCTGACTGCCAAACTTTTGTTTGTAACCTGAGCCGCTCCTGGCCAGTCCTGGGCACTGCCTCCTGCTGCAGGGCTGGGCAGCACGTGGCTCTGGGCCTCTGGGAGCCTCAGAAGCACGGCCTTGAGGTGCCCATGTGTCTCCTGCTTTGGGAAAGACAGACGGAAATAGATTCAGACAGAAAGATACAAAGGGAGGGAAAGGAGGAGGAGGAGGGGAGGAGAAGGGAGGAGATAGAGGGGTGGGGAGAGAAGAGAGAGGGAGAGGAGGTGGGGAGGGGAGGAATTGAAACTAAGCTCTCAGAGATGGTAAGTAAAGGCCCAGCCCCGCCACAGACACCGCCATGGACGCTTTCCCACAGAAAGGACAGCTGAGCCTGTGAATTGCAACGGAATGTGGAATTGGATGCGGAATCTCCAACACAGATGGCCTTGTTTGTTGTCAAACCTGATTCAGATTAAGAAAGTCTCCCAATTCAACATAGATTTGAGAGTCTCTATTTTCTTCCAACTGTGGGCTGGAATTTAGCTCATTTGGTAGAGTGCTGCTGCGCACTTTCTGAGGCACTGCGTTTCATCCCCAGCACTGCAAAAACAGGAGAAAGACATGGCAGCCCACTCCTGAAACAATTAGCCATTGAAAACCCTGTGAATGGTAGAGAAGCGCTGACATGGTACAGGGCATGGCACAGTGTTGGGAAGTGTTTCGTTCTGTTGTATGTTGGGTTGTTATGAGTCGGACCTGCCTCGATGGCACCTAACAACAACAACAACAAATTTTTTCCAACATGTTTAAAATACGTGCTACATGTAAAATATAGTTTTACTTGAAATGCTTTTAGAAATACTTTCAAAATATGACATTCCATGGCAGTATTTAACTTTGAATATGAAAACTTCCAAAATTACCTTTGAGGAAAAGTCATCAAATTTAATCAAAAATGAGACTCTTCTTGTAAAACTCTAGGTGTCCATAATTCATGGAGTGTTTTCCTTCCAGTTTCCAGGAAGACCACCAGGCTGCCCAAGGCTCATAGGCAGCACCTAGGTTCCTTAGAATGGCTTGTGTCGTAATTCTGGTCTCACAGTGCCTGGGAGGAACTGCCTGCCTTGTCAATGGGTTTCTACACTGGATATGAGGAAACCTAAAGCAATCCAAATTGAATAACGGCAAAAATATTAACCTTTAACCTTAACTCTTTACACATTGCCTTAAAAAACTTAAATCAGTCCTTGAAAACCAATTCAAAACTGAAGGTTTTTCCTTTGGGCATTTAAAAAGACCAACACATTCATTTTCATCCTAGTAATCTCAGGGGAATGACGGGAACACAGATTTTCCTTTGATGATTTGTATTTATAAAAGTATGAAGGGTCACATTAAAACCTTCTATAGACCCATCGGGGGGCTGGGATTTAGCTCAGTTAGTAGAGCGCTGCGCTGCAGTTTCTGAGGTCCCGAGTTCGATTCCCAGCACCACAAAAATGGGAGAAGGGCCTGGCAATCCACTCCCAAGGCAATCCCAAAACAGTCAGCCACTACAAACCCTATGAGGGTCACTATGAGTCGGATACCGACTTGATGGCACCTAACAACAACAACATAGACCCATCACCAGCCTAAAAGAGCAGATAGTTTAAAATTGCTCCCAAGTAATATACCAATGTGTTTGAGATTTATTTTATTTCTTTCTCATAAATATTCATTTGAATTAAAGACTTCAAATGTCTGTACCAGGCAAGATACTCTAAGTTTTAAACCAGGAAAACCAGTTACTATTTACTAGCTTTTTTAAAGGAATGCTTTTGTCTCCTATAGGCTTTGGGACCAGGGTTATGAATTCTGCAAGAGTAAGAAGTCCCTGGCACTTGGGAAATGGAGATGCCAGGGGTCAGATCTCGTCTAGGAAGACCTGGTGACGGCCACATGCTACAGGGTTCCAGGGGTCTGCTCCCGTCCGAAGCCTGACCGCTCTCCCCAGAGCTGGCCTGGGGGCCAGGAGGAATGAGCCCCTCCTCAAGAAGTACGAACACCCCCCCAATAAAACAGACCTTCCCCGAGTCTCGGTGGCGCTCCATCTGAGCCAAGCTTGTTGGCGATATCTAGTCTTGCGTACCGTGATCGAAAGTGTATTTAAACTGAAATAAACACCTTCATTCACGCTCGTCTTGGGACATACATCCTAAAGTTTAAATGTGTAACAATGAGGCAATAGACATTTTTATCCTTGATAACAAACTACAAATTTGTCTGGGGGAAAAAAAAATCTCGAAACGTTTGACAAAAGAGCTGTGATAAGAGATAAAGAACACAGTATTCACTGTCTAAAGACCCGGAGGGGGAGATACAGCTTGTCCCTAAGCCCACATTTCCAGCTATGTGTGCTGTGATTACAGTTATAAACAATGGCTACTGTGTCGGCGCGAGAAAAACAAACAATAGGTCTTTTTCTGAAAGTATCTGTAGGAAGAACATACAAATTAGTCAACAAGGGAGCTGAAATGGCCCTTGTATTCTTTGTAGGAATAATACTTGAAGGTTCCTTTGCAAGAATGTTGGCCTTTTTTCCGCACTGTGCATCTTGTTTTGCTTCATTCACTATAGAGTTATTCCCAGCTTGCACCTGGTTTGACCAGCGGTCAGCTGGCTGCTGAGGATTCTCCCTATTTTATTCCCCCAGCCCCCAGAGACTGACCAGCTGCACAACCGTGCTTTCTTTAGTTATAAAAGCAAGCTTGTGATATCCTTTGCTCGATTCCGTTAAAAACAGAATTAATTGAAATCAGTTCAGCTACGTCCCAGGGCTGGCCTGCTGAAGGCAGTGCCGACTGTTGGGGGGATCTGGGGGGCGGCTAAGACCATCTTCAAGACGCTCACAGTCTACCGTGGGTTGTGCCACGTGGGTAGCAAGCAGGCGGAACGTGCGTTTCCTAAGGTAGATTATTACCAGGGTTGTGTCCGTTCAGAGGGAAGGAGATGGATGGAAATGTCTTGGAATTAGAAAATTCTGGATGACCTTGAAGCAGGAGGATTTTGTGGCTGCAGGTGAGAGTAGAGGAGAAGGTGGCTTTTCTGTTGATGGGGAGAGTCTGAGCAAACGTGCCATGGCAGCGTGGAGTGCCCACAGAGAAGTGGCGCAGACTGAATGGGGCCCAGAGGGCCCCGTCAGCAGGAGTGGAGGGAGCAGACAGATATGGAATGAGAGGTTCTTAATAGTGAAAATATGGGCTCACAAAACCTCAGCCTAGGAGAAACCTTACAAAGACCTAAGCGGGGGCCTTCATGGGAGAGAGGAGACTGCTGAGCCACAGAGGGGCAGCAACTTCTGCAGGTGATGGCACTGAAAGAGGCTCACAGCCAAGTGAGGGCAGAGTGCAGTGGGTCCAGATGGGAAGGGCGGTGGTCCAGTGGGGGCACCGGGCTCGGGAGAGGCATTGTTGCCAATGAGCGCCTTCCAGGTGGAGAACAGGCAGAAAACAGATGCAGGGACAGAGATGGGGGAGTGCAGATGACACTGAGATTTGACCTGGAGGTGACCCTGGGTGGGGTCTGGCACAGAAATTTGATTCAGAGGCTGGAAGGGCACGTGGCCGGAGGCAATAGTTCAGGAAAGGGTGCTCATATTTAGATTGTTTTCCTAATTAACTAATGGTTAGTTAGTAATCCTTTTCTAACTTGAATTGGGCTGGTGGGTTTTCTAAGCCATGGAAATGATAATGTGGAAATAAATAATATTTTAAATTCAAACTCACAATAAATGCTAGTTCAGGGATTTCAGACTTGGGTTGTTTCGGAGAGATGGTTTGGGCAGTAAGCTGTGAAAACGGCTGTGAGCACTGGAGTTACGGATGTGGACATGGTTAGCAACACACAGAATGAGATGGAAGTCTTTGGTGAAGGGAGAGGAAGTTATTTTTGACTTTGCCTTTTGGGGTAGGCTTACAGAACACTTGAACAGACTTTTAGCATAAGAGAATGGACGTACTTTTGCCCAATTCTACTTCTGGGCTATGTGCCCAGTTTCACCGAGGTTACAACCAGGAGTTCCATCGCTGTCCTTAACTTTTACTCTAACAAATATTTTTGACCACTGAAGTCTAATCAGAAGTAGAGAACGGATCCTTTTTACCTTCTCTAAGAAAGAAATTTAAGTTTCACACAAAGCATGCTCTTTATAGAGCCCTGGGCTCTTCAGCAGAGCCTTCAGACTTCCAGATAGATCTCTAACCTTCAGAGTTACCTCAGCGCATCAGGCTCTTTGCCGAAGGCCTCGGCTCTTTCCTGTGGGTCCACCTGAGCACTCGCCTCTAAAGTGCACCTTGGCACCAACCAGTCTGTTCCCTAACCTATATCTTCCCATTGGAGACCTTCCTGTGGGGTATTTGGCTCAAGGCAGACGGCTCTGCAGGAGCTCATTTGTGGCTCAGCCAATGGGGGAGGAGTGGATATGCAGGTAAATGTTTGGGGACTTCACATGTAGTTTAAGAATGCTTATGCCCTCATTTGGAATTCGATTTCTATTTTATTTCGGCAAGTTTCCTGGCTCCTAATTGGCTACTGGTGAGTCATTCTTGCTAAGGCTTGCAGATTAAGAATTTCCTCTTAGGAAGGCAGTGATACTTTCCCTCATCTACCAATTAGTTGAAAGGGAAGACCAATATAAGGCATTCTGGACCCAATGGCATTATTAAGATCCGCATGCGAAGCCTAATTTCTTCTGCTGGGCTGCCCTTGTCTACTTGGAGTGATCACTCGTATGTCTGCGTTCTGTTGGCTCTATTTCATATCGGTGGATTAAGCTGCTTTGTGTCATCAGCAGCTCTAACCTACAGAAACAAGTGACAGGCCACCTGGGAGCCTGCCCATGCAAGCGTGAACCGAGAAGCAACTCCTGGGGTGGGTGGCGCGTCAGCATTTACATAAACGGGGACAGTGAATGCAGGCCCTTGTCAGTCACGGGCCTCGGGCTCATGGCACCGGGAGCAGCTGCCTGTCTCCTGATGCTGCAGCTTAACAGCTGCACGGAAACACGCTTTCACAACGCTCGGCTGTGTCTCTCTCCAAAGAAGACCAAGCGCGAGCCGCTTGCTGGGGGGCTCCTGAGAGAAAACGGAATGGAACACGGTGCGATTTCATGTTAAAGGGACAGGGGCGAAAACAGAAATCTGTAAACTCAAAGGCAATCGAAGGACTCCGCCACAATAGTTGGCAATGACATTCGGGCATTTAAAGGTTTAGGTAACACACAAGCAGGGCACAAAATGTCGAGTTCGCTTTCATTATCCTCCAGTGTGTTGCATATCAAACGTCCAGATCTATAAGAGATCCTTGAAACACTGTGTTAACAAACTGGCTAACTGTCCACTTAGCGTACTCTACTGCCTAAAACCAGAATTAGTCGCTGCGGCGATTAGGCATTGGTGCGCAAACCTATCAGCTCATCTCATGCCTGACTCCTTTCCAACAAAATCCTGCTAGACATGGAAGTTAGCGGCATCCTCGGTGCTTCCTTTGATCGTAACAAAGGAGCTTTGTACCTGGATTATAAATCTCCACTTGACTTTGTTTTGGCAAAATGTTTTCTGAAGGATCATCCCATGTTCCCATTCCCCAACATTCTTTGACTTTTTTTTTACGATTATCCTCTCATGTCTTGGTTAGGCTAAAAGGGTGGATACTTTTTCAAAGGAGAAAGTATTGATGCTTGCTTACAAGATGGGAGTAAACTGTGCAAGGTGTTTTTCAGGGTCTAGCCTATACTCCTTAATTGCCCTGCGTAACTACTCACACGTGGATGCCGTTTGGAGAGATCTTGAGCCCGGGTTTCCTTTGTGCAAAGGAATCCTGTCCCCGAAAGGGACTGAGGCCTGGGTGGACAAAGAGGACTGTTTCACAGATCTCAGACACAGCCCGGGAGCAACGCAGGCACCGAGCTGGGCATGAGCTGAATTGCAACTGCAACTACAGAAGGAATTTTGGTGCAGATTGTGTAACAGAAATGAAGCTAGACAAAGCGTGAGGGAGGCCGTGTAAAGAAAGTAGTGAAGTTGCCCTTTAGGAGCTCAGAATCAGAGGCGCTTCACACTTCTAAGCTGGAGAGGCCCTGCACGCTCAGAAGCCAGTTCCTCACTACCACCCCAGTTTCCCAAGGGAGGAGGCTTCAGAGCTGAGGCACAGTGGCCGACTTTAAAAAGGGAGAGAGTGGACTCGCAAATGGCATCACAGTTTTGTTTTAACAAGGTCACCTCCAAGACAGCACCCGAAATTTTCTACTGTAACTTTGTTGTTGTTGTTAGGTGCCGTCGAGTCGGTATCCAACTCATAGCGACCCTCATAGGGTTTTCAATGGCTGAGTGCTTCGGGATTGCCTTGGGAGTGGATTGCCAGGCCCTTCTCCCATTTTTGCGGTGCTGGGAATTGAACTCGGGGCCTCAGAGACTGCAGCGCAGCACTCTACCCACTGAGCTAAATCCCAGCCCCACTGTAACTTTAGGTGTTTAAATATATATTTATATACTCCTTGAATTTAGAGTTAATAATCATTTTGATGAGGGACAAGTTTTAGGAGGCATGCACTGTCATCAAAACAATTTTTTCAGCAGCAAATCTTTTCAATACTGACTAAATATTTAGTAAATGCCAACCATATGCAAACCAAAGAAAATAATTGTTTGGGAGAACTTTATCTATACACAGAACAGTGGGTTTAGGGTGCTCTCTTTCCCCAATGGCATGCTTGTGGACTCTGTTTGCATAGATTATACACTTTCATTTAGGAAAATATATTCACATAAATGCATATGACCTTAACATGCCTGCAGCCATAGCACTTTGGCATCCGATCCGGTCAGATCTCGGAAGCTAAGCTGGGTGGGCCTGGGTAGTACTTGGACGGGAGACCGCCTGGGAACACCAGATACTGTAGGCTTGGGAGAAGGACCCAGCAACCCACTCCCAAAAATCAATCCGCCAGTGAAAACCTTATGAACAGCAGAGATGCATTGACAATCGTATTTTGCCTGTTGTATGTAGGGTTGCTATGACTCAGACGCTGACTCGACGGCACCTAACAACAACCACCTTAACACAGCATGAAAGTGACAATTAGAATAAAAAGCTGGAATTGTTGTAATTGGCCTTTCAAAGAGAGATGGTCATTATGAGATCTTTACTCATTCATCATTTGTTACCTTACTGAAGAGTGTGGTTGTTAGCTGTTGTCATGTGGAATCAGACTCATAGTGACCCGAGTAGGGTTTTAAATGGCTGTTTTGGGATCGCTTTGGGAGTGGACTGCCACGTCTTTAGACATTGATTTAATGCTTGTTGTGTGTGGGGCATGCACTAGACTCTAGGAACCACAGATGAACCTGAGAAAGCCCTGCCTCCTCCAAGTTCTTCTCGTAATGATGGAGGTGGGGCCGCTGTGTGGTGTGTAGTGACCCAGCAGTCACTGAGGGACCCTCTTCACCAATTGCCTGTGATGCTGTGATGCATTTCTTGCGGAAGCCTTAGAGGAAGAGTGGGAATTTGATAAATCATGGAGGTGTGGGGCTCCATTAATTTATATGGGAAAACTGGGAGCTGGGACTAGGAGATCCTGTAGAAGGGCGACCCCCATGGCAGTCCAAGCGTGCATTTGAGAAGGAGATAAGAGTGGATTCCCACTCAGGGGTCTTCTTCAACAGTATGGAGAGAAACGAGGAGAACCTTGACCCCAGGTGCTGATCATGGCAGGAGGAGAGCAATAGAGAGCAGTTTGACAGCAGCATCACAAGACTCAGAGAATCGCTGGGCTGTGGGTGGTGAGAGTGAAGACGGCATGCAAGATGGCGGGGTTCTGGAAGAGAGGTGGCATGGAGCCTTCTACCGATAGACATGGGCCTCCAATGGGAGGGCTAGTGTGAGAGTAGAGAGTGAATTAAACTCTGGTGGTACTGCTTTGGGTGTCTAAAATACAGTTGAAAAACTGAGTCTGGTGTTTAAGAGAGAAGGGACTTTTAGAAAAATAGATGTAGGAACCAGTGACATGGATGTCGATAGGTGCCATCAAGTCATGTCCGAATCATAGTGACCCTTATAGGGTTTTCAATGGCTGATGGTTTCAGGATTGCCTAGGGAGTGGATTGCCCCATCCTTCTCCCATTTTTGCAGTGCTAGGAATTGAACCCGGGACCTCAGAGACTGCAGAGCGCTCTACCAACTGAGCTAACTCCCAGTAACATGGAAGGGAGATGCAAATCGCTCAGGAGAGAGGGAAGCTCAGTTGCTGGGGAGTGTGTGGACCTACAGAGCAGGTGGAGGGAGATGAGACTGAGAAGGCAGGGGAGGCAAGAGGACCGGGGGACTAATGGCAGAGTCCAAGGAGCGAAAAGGACCCAGTGTGACAGTAACAGCATTTAACATCATTAAGCCCCGTGGACTTGCAAAGTCCAGTGTTGCCATGACTTCCCCGCTCTATCCTGGAGCTCCATTCAGAATAAACCCAGGGTCTAAGCTCCAGAATCCCCTGTTAAAATGGATCCATATTGCAGGAATTACGTGGATTGTTTTATAACAAGGCCTCCTGATCTCATTTTTAGTTTCATTTTCCATTACAATCCAGGCTTATTCGGGCCAATTTTTCCCACTTACTTTTTTTCCAGTAAAAATCGATTGTGACAACTCCCAGTGTGGTCTCCTCTCCTCCTTCATCTTTCTCTCTCTCGTGCCAGGAGCCCAGCTGCCTGATGTGATGTGTGGCGAAGACCCGCCCCCTTGGTGAGGGACAGCACTGCTTGTTTCTGCTATCTAGGCCTTGGCATGCAAAATCAATCAGGATTTTTTGTTTGTTTGTTTGTTTCTGCTAATTGCATTGCCCTCCTGGCCTTAGCCTTCCTGGCCTTGCAGGTACCACGCCATGAAAACAGAGCAAGTCTTCCATGCTCTGGGCTCATCTCCACAGTTTGTCCTGTCTCCGTTGGCCCCATAGGTCTCCAAGGGTGACCAAGCTGCTCTCCTCTTACTGTTGCCATGCGCTGGGCTGCCTGTCTAGGGAGCTGCCGTCTTTCACGAGACTGCTCAGTGCTCTTTCTCCCCATGTCTCTGGGAGCCTTTATATGGTTTTCAGATTAATGACTGAAGTCAGGCTAATTAATTAATTAATTTATTTATTTATTTATTTGTCTGTGTGTCTTGCTGCCCCATCTCCTGCTGTGTTCCAGTACAGTAAGCAATGGGAGGCTTTGAATGAACTCTTTGAAAGAACTCTTAGTTCTCTTTTTCCTAAGAAGAGTTTAGGGACTCATAGCCCCCATCCCACTTAGGAAAATTAACAGCATTAAACCTATTGTGCCTGATGGGAATAACGTGTGTGTGTGTGTGTGTGTGTGTGTGTGTGTGTGTGTGCATGTGCACATATGTGTGCTCCTTTTACTGTTTGGGTGTTCAGAACTCCTTGAAATTCTTAATGAGATGTAATATTTAAATAGATTGTATCATTATTTAATGGGAGAAGGACAAGGCAATCCACTCCAAAGGCAATCCCGAAAAAAAAACAATCAGCCATTGAAAACCCTATGAGGGTCACTATGAATCAGACAGGACTCCACAGCACCTAACAACAACAACAACATCATTATTTAGGCACTACTCTTTTCTTGCCTGCAGTGTTACCACTGTGGTGTCTGATCTCATCTGATCTGGGAAGCTAAGCAGGGTCGGTCTGGTTAGTGCTTGGATGGGAGACCACCTGGCAACACCAGGTGCTGTAGGCTTGGGAGACGGACCCGTCAGTCAACCCACTCCCCACAGAAAAACAATCAGCCATTGAAAACCCTATGAATTGCAGAGAGGCACTGACAATAGTGTTTCACCTGTTGTACATAGGGCTGCTATGAGTTGGAGACTGACTTGACAGCACCTAACAACAACAACAGCTACATTTTTGTAACAATCTTCATTACAGTTCCATGTTTAAAACCTCACCATTTGTCATGGCTACTTGACCTGCACTGGGACAGTTTTAGTGAGCTAGCACTGAGGTAGGTACAGAGACTCGGTGTAACCTGTGGCATTAAAGAAAGAGTTTACATACAGAACTTAGCCGACACTTAACTAAACTTCTGCTACTTTAAACCTCCAATTACTCTCTGTTCCATTATCTATGAGTCCTGCATATTAGCAGCAGGGTAAATTTCTCCAGGAACCAAGTGCAAGGAGCTAAATTTGCACATTGATTTTTGTCTTTTGTCTGCAGTTTAGGGCTAATTTAAAAGGATGGCAAGGAGATTCTATTTTCAACTGGCTGAAGTTCAGTAAGAATATAATAAAACACTGTTAGAGCAAACTCTTTCACAGTGAAATTTTGGCAAAGCTAAATCTAATTCCTTTCAGTGAGCTCCAATACAGCCAAAATACTGTTCTGGTGGGCAGGGCGCCTGTTGGAGTGACAGGCTTCCTGCAGCACAGGGATCTTTCCGTATTTTATTTTCAACCAAGGCAGCCTTTCATTGCTTTGAGTTCAGAATGCAAAAAGGAAATACTTTATAATAAAATCAATAAAGGACATACAGTTTCATTAGGGCTCATTTTTTAAATCATAAGCCTACATTTTCCTAATTTCAGAAACATATTTGATCATTTTAGACGTAGGAAATTACTCCACTTAATTATTCTCATAACAAAAGCTTTGTAGTTCTTTAGTAAAATTCTCTGATTAGTTTAACAACCCTAATGAGAAGAATGACCATAAAAAATGTCTCTTTGGGCACAAATCAAGGATAGGAAGCTTTAGATCTCTCTCTCTCTCTCTCTCTCTCTCTCTCTCTCTGTCTCTCTCTCTGTCTTTTTTCCCTCTTCCTCCTCCTCTAGCACTTCCTCCTCCACCTCCTCCTCCTCCTCCCCGGCCTCCTCCTCCTCCTTCTCTGCTTCTTCCACTTCCTCCTCCACCTCTTCCTTCTCTGCCTTCTCCTTCTCCGTCTTCTTCACCCCTTATCTCTTCTAGCCATTTGGTCTTCTACTTCCTACTGATGTAAATCGCCCACAGGAGCTTAGGGAGGTGTGGGTGAGGTTCTTACAATCAGGATCATCGCAGGCTCTCCATATGATTCCCTGTTTACCTTCCTAAAGTACTGGCTTTGGCCAAATCACTCCCACACGTTGTCAGTGGTTCTCCATCGTCTCATCTTTACGACGGAGTTCCTTGCTCAGCAGCTCTGAATCCCTGACTTCACCAGCTATGCAAACTCTGCGCTCTTTCCCCCGGCCTGCATCCCTAGTTCTCACCTCTGCACTCCCAGGGCACCCTCCTGGCACCCCATCCCTCTCTGCTCATCTAGATCGATGCTTTCCAGAGCCAGGGTGTCCTACTCACTGTCCCCTGAACTCACCAGGGGACAGTCTGCCTTGACATCTTCCCGGGCGATGCTCCTCCCTCAGGTGGCTTCCATCCTCTGCATTCATTCTTCACTCATTCAACAAGCACTTGTTGCAAATGCAATGGAGACCAGCCACATGGTCTCTGGGTTGCACTTTCTAAACTACTGATACCCTATCCCTTCTTCAAGATGTGTTTCTTCCATGAAGCGTCCTTAACTGTTACAATAGGCCAACTCTCCCACTGTCTAGTCTTATTCTGTCTTCTGCTCCTCTAGAATCCAGAAAAATGATTTGGATTTACAGTCAAAACCCTTAGACAAGACTATCCCCAGTCAGTTATAATCTCTGTGGCCTTGAACAGTCAGTTAACATCTATCCCTTTCAGTTTCTTTGTCTATAACATAAACATTTATATCGCAAGGTTACATATAAGGTTAAATGTAAGTCAGAGTTCTGTTTCTATAAGGAATTGCTATTTCATATCCAGGTCAATATTGAAATGTATATTTTCTCTCTCTGTCCTTTTCAGTCCTGGGAGATTGGGAGTTGAACCTAGGGCCTAACCCATGCCAGGCAAGACTCTGCCACTGAGCTGTACCCTCAGCTGCTTTTTAATACTTCATATTGAGACACATTTTTGCTAAGTTACCCCGGCTGCCTCTGGCCTCAAATCTGCAATCTTCCTGCTTCAGCCTCTCAAGTTGCTGGGATGACAGGCATGTACTGCTGTGCCAGGCTAAATATGCATTTTCTTAATTTTGTTAAACACTTTGAAAGTCTTCCTGCCATTGAATAAAAAAGAGGCTTGTAGCTGGGCCCAGTGGTGCCTGCCTGTAATCCCAGCACTCAGGAGGCTGAGGCAGGAGGATTGCAAGTTCAAGGCCAGAGGCAGCCTGTATAATTTAGGGAGACCCTGTCTCAAGATGAAAAGTGAAAAGGGGGCTGGGAGAACAGCGCCGTGGTGAAGTGCTTGCAAAGTATATGCAAAGCCCTAGGTTGAACCCCCAAGTACTGCAAAAACAAAAACAAAAACAAAACAAAACAAAAATCCAAAACCCCAAACCAACCAAACAAAAAAACCAACCAACCAACCAACCAACAAACAAAAAACACAAAAAAACCCCACCATGCTAAACATAAATGCCACATTAAACACTATGAGAGACTCTTTTCGGATCCATCATGATCTTAGTGATTGTTCTACTAGATCAGAAACTAGTGGCGAGATCATTAGGGTGGAGGAAGACACCGAGTCTCACCAGGAGTCCTGTTTATCGTGATTCTGTAGACAGAAGATCATTCTTGCATTGTGTTTCCACGGAGAATGAAAGTAAAACAAACTGTGGTTTCGCAAAGCCTTTGTGCTTAGAGATTTCCTCGGTAATGTTCATCCACCAGCTGATTTTATGATCAGGACTTTTCAGAAATGGGCACGATGAATCCCTTAACCCACGGGTGGGAGCAGCAGCCAGTTCCCGACCCGTCGGTGGAAAACGCAAAGCCTCCAGGGGTCTATCACTTTCATTCGAAACGAGGAGAGAGCTTAAGTAGGTTAAGCTCTGAGAATGTTGCCAGGTAACCTATTTGAGTTGAAATTTGACCAAGAATCCTAAACCTTCCTTGGGCGGCAAAGGTATGGGGAGGATTTGAGGCTTTATTTCAGCTCTCGTCCAAAACAGGGGCTCTCCGCTGCCGGGTGCTCTGAACAGTGTGCTGGGCAGGGTGCTGGGTCACTGCAGCTCCCCAGACAGCAACTTGATAGGGTGCGGCAGCCCTGGGCCTTGGAAATCTTCCATTGTGGGCTGACCAGGTGGAGCGCGGGTTAGTATAGTATGCCAGGACTTTGATTCAGCGAGTTAAAAACACATTGGTTGTCACTGAGTGGTTAAGCTGGGAGAAAGCAAGAACCAAAAACCACACTGTAGGGGACTGTATGGATAATGAAACGCCCAGTCAGCTTTGTACAACGATGCAAACACATCTATGCAAAGGGCCGGCTGCAGATGCATATGTGTATTTTTCCCACCTCCAGCAAAAAAAAAAATCTCTGATCCTGTCTCCTCTCTGGCCCGGGATGCATTTCCAGGGGCAAGTCGGGGGGGCGGGGTGTTCTCAGAGCCGGGAGGGAGGACAGCTGGCGAGAGCTGTGGGGACTGGGAACAAGGTCACAGTGTTCATCTCCGGGGACTCGTAGAAGAATGGAGAATTGGCTCTTTCATCTCCGGCCTCTGCTCTGCCTTTTGCTGCCCCGAGTCTCTGCTGTCCCCAAGTGGCCAGCTGGACCACGTAGGTGGTGTCGAGAAGCTGGTGGGTAGGTGAATGTTCTCTTGGGCTTCCTGTTTACCAAGGCACAAATTCTTTAACCCTCCCTCTGCAGTCCAGCCCGTGCGTGGTGGTCAGGTGGTCAGTGAGGGGCTCCCAGTCAGTCGGACTCAGGTTCAAAGCCACTGCTGCCCAGCGGCAGTGTGTGGGCTGTCAACTCCTGAGCCCGTCCTCTGCCTCCCAAGGGCCACATGCCCACCCGCGTGATTGGCCAAATGAGTTAGTTCTGCTCTGACTTTTGGGGAGGGCGTTGACCTGGAGTTAAACAGGTTTTACGTTAGCTGTGGGCTGGGATTTAGCTTAGTTGGTAGAGCACTGCGCTGCAGTCTCTGAGGTCCTGAGTTCAATTCCCAGCACCGCAAAATGGGAGAAGGACGTGGCAATCCACTCCCAAGGCAATCCCGAAACAGTCAGCCATTGAAAACCCTGTGAGGGTTGCTATGAGTCGGGCATACAACAACAACAACAACATTAGCCGTATTGAGGGTCACAGCTTGGCTCTGTTCCTTGCAATCTGGGTGCCCCCTGGAGCCCTGATTTTCACAGATTTGAAATGAGAATTAAAATCCTCGGAAGGTAAAACACAGCACTTTTGTTGATAATTTAGCAGTAATTTTTGAGAAAGAAGTAAAATCTGACCTTTCCTCTTATTTTACTTTATTTTTTTTGGTGGTGGTCCTGTGGGGCTGAACCCAGGGCCTCACACAGCCTTTGAAAGATCTTTACCCCTGAGCTGCACCTCGAGCCCCTTTTCAATTTTTAAAAATTGAGCCAGCGTCTTGCTAAGTTGCGCAGGCCGCTTCTGGACTTCAACCTGTGATCCTCCTGCCTCTGTTTCCCAAGTGGCTGGGATTACGGGCGGGCACCACCACGCCCGGCTCTCACACGTTTTCAACGTCAAGAAGCAGTGCGTTTTGGATTCTATAAGCTTGAAGAACAAAATGCGTTGCTCACAAGTATAAGAAAATGAAATTGCTTTTTGGTGGCCATGCAAAACAAACAAACAAACAACAAACCAAAGCAGAACAAAATCTCTTTTACAAACTCAATGAGACTTTTTAGCAGTATTTCCCACAATGTATTTATTATAATCTTATGATCTTCTATGGAACAACAATGCAGATTCACTATTCAGTCTGGAGAATAAAAGCTATTGTGGCCAGCATGAACTGGAAGAAAATCCTGTGAAAGCACCATGGCATTTTAACAAATGTATCAGCCCAGAAATCCAAGCACACTGTTCCCTGAATGGGGAGAACTGTTGATCTTCACAGCGGTCCCTAATCTTTCAGAAAGTATCAATCAAGTGATTAATCCCTTGTAGCTTTCCACTGGGGAAGCAGATGTGCTCAGGAAATGGGCATCGAAAACCCAATCTTGAGCAAAAAACTTGATCTCCTAAACAGAGGCACAGGTCAGAGGAGGATCGGGGGAAGAAAGAAAACAGAATAAAGGCAAAAATTATGGAGGCTTGGAAGGGACGCCAGTAGTCAGAGCCCAGGACAGGACCATGTAAGTGATGTCAGAGTCAACGCCATCTTGGGCAGCCTCCTGAAGTCCGCCTGGCTGCTGGCTGGCTTGAACGCGCCGAACCAGCCCTCAGGGTTGCGTTCAGGAGCACGTTGGGAGACCCCGGGGGGGAGGCAGGGGGGCTGTGGTCCAGCGCCAGGCTCGACAGTTCCTGCTCATGGGCCCTCGCTTGTCTGGCCTTTAGAAATGTCCTTTGTAAGTGGGTGGGGAGACTCACAGGGCTGACACTGCAGATTGGGTCATCCTAAGAACTGTCAGCTGGGGCTTTGCCTTTGGGGAGGTCACGGTCTGGCTGGGAGCCAGCAGTGAACACAGGCCATGCAGACACAGTTGCCAGTTGTTGTTGTTAGGTGCCGTCGAGTCGATATCCTACTCATAGCGACCCTCATAGGGTTTTCAATGGCTGACTGTTTCGGGATTGCCTTGGGCATGGGTTGCCAGGTCCTTCTTCCCATTTTTGTGGTGCTGAGAATTGAACTCGGGACCTCAGAGACTGCAGAGCAGAGCTCTACCCACTGAGCTAAATCCCAGCCCACAGTTTGCAGTGGAAGAGGATTTTTTAAAAAGAAGGCTAAATGAGTGGGCTGCTCTGGGTGGCCCTGAGGCGTCTGTGCCCCACCTTAGGAGCAGTGGCTCAGCCAGGCATAAATGCTGCGGGACAGAAGACAGTCGCCACTGCCTCCTTCCTTTCCATCTCAGCCCACTGGCAGGAGAAACCGCAGAGAGCTGAGCCTCTAAGACATAGCCCACAAGGGAAGAATAACGGGATTTCAGTGCAAACCCCACTATGAAGTCTTTATACGTACATACGCTCTCTCTATATATACACATATCTGTGTGGGAAAACTCTTTCCATTCCTGAAAATAAAACCCAACACTTAAAACTTAAGCTCTTTTCTATGAGGTCTCGAGTGGTAGAGCTCCATGACTACTTCATTGACGGGAAAATTCATCTTGTAACCAATGGAAAGTAAAAACTTTAATTCTGTTGGAACAGAAGAAATGTGGCCTTTTTTTTTTTTTTTAAAGAAAGAGCTCTATCAACTCAAATAGGAATTGTCACGTGTAATTTTATCAAAATTTTCTTGTAGTTCGAGCGCTTTATTTTTGAGTGGCAATTTAAAGGACACCAGGGAGACATAATTCCACAGACTGGCAGCAATTGTGGAAGGCTGGAAACACGAGGCCTCCTTCTCCCTTTTGTCTGTGAGTTGGGTCTGTGGGTGGATGTGGGGAGGAGGGGGAGACTGGGCATTGGTCACTGTACTAACCACCGAGGGAGCCTGGAAACAACCTTTCCTGGGAATGCGCGCAAACTTATTCATGTTTCCAACGGGAAAGATTATGTTTGGCTGCATATAATGGAGAACTCACCTAATATTGCGTAGGTAAGACAGATGTTGAATTTTTCTCCTGTCTAAAAAAAAAAAGTCCGGGAGGAACCAATGTGGAAATTATAACGTCCAAGAGTGTAAACAGAATTGAACTTATAGCAAGCTTCTCTTACTTTTTAACACAGTCCTCCTTTTACCTTTTTTTTTTTTTAATGTAAATTTCCTATGTGGACACTATGGCCACAGGAGGCTGCTGGACCCTCAGCTTTTTCATAAGTTCCAGCCTGGAAGAAGGAAGGACAAAATATCTGCCCTCCCAGCTGAAGTCCACTCGACAACTTCCCTTCTACCATTGCCTGTATCCTAGTCAGCCCACCCAGACCCAGTCTTGTTGCTGAGGGCAGTCCCCTAAGCCACGTGTGGTCACTCACAAATAGGGGGAGGATCCTGGTCAGGGCGTGCTCAGACACTGCTGAGAACCCTCTTGTGGGGCAGGAGACCCCTTCCTCACACTGCACTGTCCCTGCCGCCTCTTGCCTCTCCTGGCCCAGCCCTTCCCTCCATCTTATTTTCTCTTCCATTCTGTGGAATGCTCCACTGTGCTGTGAGGCCAGTTGGTGACCACATTTGAGCCTCTTTGAAATGTCAGGTGGGGCACAAGATGGGGCAGAGTGAGCCCTTGGTAAGCAAATAGTCCAGCAGTGAAGAAAGCATGGATCGGGGCTTGAGGCCAGGGTGGGTGACAGGCTCTGTCCTGGGTGCTTGTGACGCTGTGCAAGGCCTCTGAACCCAGCCCGAGCCTCTGGCCACAGGAGCCTGGCACGTCTTACTGCAAGAACATGATCGAATCTTACTCCCAACAAAAATCCCTCTGCTACATTCTTCCCTGGCGCCCTTCCATGCTCTCCTCCTACTGGTGTCTCAAAAGTGGAGTTTCCGACCCAGGACTCCTCGCCCCTGGTGGCTGCCTTCTGCCCACAGCTTCCCTGAACTTCTCTCCGGAGCTGCGGCCCTCCCAGGCTGCCCCAGCCACCTCTTGCTCAGTTCTGAGGTTCCTGGCTCTGACGCCTGTATGTTCCACAGGCATGCCAGCTTTTCTCCTCCTAGCTCTGCCTTTCCAAGTCCCCCTCTGGCTGATCTCCTGCCTCTATCTGGCCCTCCAATGGGGATGTTCTATGACAGAGCTGTTTGTGACCCCCTTTCCTTCCTTTACCAGAAGATCTTTGGTAATTTCATTCAGTTGGACATTTTCAGCCACCAGATTCACGTGGACACTGCCTGTTTTCTGTCTGTCTCTTGGTCTCTCCTTTGACCTTACCCATAACTATGAGGTGTCGGGGAGCGCCCGATTATGTCGTGATGCCTAGGCATTGTCTTTTGCGTTTTCTTCTGCTCTTAGTGTCCACTGCTACCATCTCAGCTTGGTCTTCTAGTCTGTGTCCTGAACAGAGCAACAGGCTCCAGCCTGGCCTGCCCAACCCCAGCCCCCATCTCTCTAAATACCCTATGGGTTGCTGCTGTGCTCCTGGCCTAAAGCACACTGGTGATGAAGTCACTGAGCTATTCACCAATATTCAATGACAGTTCACAGTCCAGGGCTCCTGGGCTTGCCATTAAACACCCCCTGTGGCTCCTGTACTTCCTCCAGCCTTTCCCATGCAACTTCACCACCAAATATGTTGCTTAGGTTCAGAGACGAGACTTACACAGCCTGCAAGATTTCTTTCCCATCTGCCCACCTTTTGCAGTGCACGTGAAATGTTTTACGAACCTTCTCTCACCTCCAAAGCCAGGCTCCAAGAGCATTCCACCCGGATTGCTCTCAGGGGCCTCACAGCAGCCTGCAGTCTCTTTAAGGACAAGAACTTTGAGTTTCTCCTCTCCCTTCTTCCCACCCTCTATTCATTCTTTCCTTCCTTTCCTTTCCTCCCTTCCTTCCTTTCCATTTCCAGCTCTATGCATAGTGCCTTTTAGCCTGGTGGGTGTTAGATAAGTTGTTATTGAGTTACTAAACAAATGATAATCAAAAGAAAATGAACCCCGACATGACCAGACTTATTTTCCGTCTGTGGGGGTGAGCACTTTCCTTCTGCCTGCTTGCTGCCTCCTGTGTTGTCCATTAATGGGGCAAAGTGCCATTGGTTTAAAAACGAGTTTACCTTTTGTGACTTAGACAAGAGATTGCACAACTTTTGCGCCATATTTTTTTTTTTACTTTTTGAGAGAGGGTCTCGCTAAGTTATGCAGACTGCCCCTGGTCTCAAACTTGCAATCCTCCTGCCTCCTCCACCCCAGCTACTGGGATTACAGGTGTGCGCCACCATGCCTGAAGCAAATGCGAGCAGGAAAAGAGACTTAATGAAGGGTCTGCTGCTTGTTCTGACCACACTTGTGTCCAAGGAAAGCTGTGGCTGCCTGGAGAAATGAAGTGAGACCGTGTACTCAGCCTGGCCAAATTTGCCTCCAGAATCAGGGAACAAATAGGATGCAGCCACAGACGATTTTCACTCACCGTTAGCCAATCTAAGTGTGTTTTGTTGTTTCTCTGAATAAGCTTATTTTGAGAAGCTCAGATTTCTGAATTAGGTAAGTACTGAGAAGTCAACACACTGGGATTTTTTGTTGTTGTTGTTTTAAACCTGGGCCCATCTACCAGACAACTGAAACATACACCGTGGTTTAAATCAGAAACGATTCTAGCATCTGAGATTGGAAACCCAAAGCCGAAAAGTCCTATTTGCCTTCTGATCCACTATGACCCAGAAGCAAAGTGTTGGTTTGTAAATGAGAATGCTGGGTTCCGTCAGTGGAATTGCTGCAGAGGAAGCGGAGAGATGCCTTCTCTTGGAATGGGTGATGCTTGGCTCTAATGTGGCTTAGGGCTACTTTGTTTCAGAGGATGATGGGCCAGGTCTCCGGAAACCCTGGATCAATGTGCGACTTCCATGCTCCATGACACGTAGTCGTGTCTTGCTCCCTCCCGGCGTGCACCCCCTGCAGTGGCTCATCGGATTCCTGGACACTGGAGCTTTCTCACAACCCTGGGGCTCCCAGAAGCCCTCTGTGCATCCCCTGTCATGACTGCCACCATAGTCCTTCCCAAGAGATAGCATCCAGCGGGCCGGGGTGGGGGGAGAGGGATGGGGTGTCTTCAACCACTTCCCTTGCACTTCATAGGCAGCCTCTCCCGGCAAGCCATTCAGACAGATGCACCCTCTAGAGACAGACGAACTGTGAGCTTGCTCAGTACACAGGGCCCTGTCCAGCCAGGGGTCCTCGAAGAACTCTGGGAGCTGACCTCACTGCCCAGGCTTTCCCTCTCCTTTCCATCAGCCCTAAACCAATTCTCTTAAAGAGCAAATCTCAACCAGGCAGAAAATACTCCTGTGCTGCCCCTTCCTTCTACGACGCCAGCATGCACACCTGAGAGGTACAGAGATCTGGCTTAGGAGACAGGGTGGGTTGTTGTTGTTGTTAGGTAGTGTTGAGTCGTGTCATAGCAACTCTCATAGGGTCTTCAATGGCTGACTGTTTTGGGATTGCCTTGGAAGTGGGTTGCCACGTCCTTCTCCCATTTTTGCAGTGCTGGGAATCGAACTCAGGACCTCAGAGACTGCAGAGCAGCACTCTACCAACTGACCTAAATCCCAGCCTGACAGAGTGGGAGACAGGCGTAATTTCACCCAGTGAAGATGGGCGGGGGGGAGTCAATGTATTTTAATTATAAGCACAGGAGATGTAGTCACTGGCATTGATATTTCAGCTCTGCTACTAACTACCTGCACTTGGGATAGGCGTTTTCATTTTCCAAGCCTGGGTTCCCCATGTGTCCAGAGGTAAGAGGGTGCTCTGTCTTGTGTTTGATGTGAGGATTAGATGAGGCAGTTGTATTTAAGCATCCTGTACCTCTGGGGCACAGAGCAATGCCTTCTGACACAGGACCAGCAGACATCAATGCTCTTTCCCTACACATCCTTAAGGGAGAAATCACGAAGTGTCTGTCAAATATGAGTGAAAGCTGCTGGTCTGGGAAGTGGTAGACCCTTGCTGGTTTTTTAGTGAGAAGAGAGTGACCTTAAAGTATTTTCTATAGAAAGAGTAGCAATAGCTTGATGTAACAGCCCATGTTCATTTGCAATATGTGGGGGGAAATGAGAGCAAAGTTGCTGACGATTCTTGCCTAAGTTAGGATGACCTAACATTACCATAGGACTCAAAAGCCTAACGGCGGTAGAGGAGAAAATTACCCTCCTTGCCAAGAACAGTAACATTGTCGTTCCTAACACGGATTACAGGAATAAAAATCTCTGCAGTCTTTCCCCGGGTCAGGTAAGATCAGGACACAAAGCGTTTCCACCCTGAGGAGAAACTACTTTTGGAAAGAATGATTTTTTTTTCATTTTTCATTGGTTCATAAATGGAATAGGTATCTAGAATTGCAAAGACGTTTAGAGGTAACCTAGAGCAACCTGTTCCTTTCATTTTCAAAATAAATCATTATTCTCATGGTATAGTTAATTACAGAAGAGATGGCACATAAAGAAGATTAGGAGGGATCTTCCTCCCCAGAAACAGACATCCTTGCCATTTCAGTACAGTCCCTAACTTGGTAAATGTCACGTCCATATTGTGTTTTCTCTTTCTCTTTTTATTAGTGCATATTAACTGTACAAAATAATGGGTTTCATTGTGACCTTTTCATACATGCATATAACACATTTTGATGATAGTCACCTCTCATTACTCTTCTCCCTCCTCCCCTGAGTTCCTAACTTTTATATCTGTGTTTAAAACATGCATATATTAGTACATAATTGACTATGTTATATGTGTTTTTATGCCTTATTTTTTGCTTAATTTTGCGTCATGATGATTTTGTCATATCCTTAGATATTCTTCACTCATTTCAATGGCAACACAATCTTCCATTATAGGAAAAAAACGTTATTTTTATTTGACCATTTCCATGTTGGTGGACATTATAACTTATTTCCATTTTTCACTATTATTAAAAACAGATTTAAAATATCTAAGTGCTTGAGTCTCTTTCTATCTTTGTTTCCTTAGGTTTCATTCTTAGAATTAAAATGATTAGGTCAAGTTTGTTGTTGTTGTTGTTGTTTAGGTGCCGTTGAGTCATTGTCTGACTCATAGCGACCCTACTTACAACAGGTGAAACACTATTGCCAGTGCTTCTCTGCTATTCACAGGGTTTTCAATGGTGGATTGATTTTTAGGAGTGGTTTGTGGGGTCCTCCTCCCAAGCCTACAGTATCTGGTGTTCTCAGGCGGTCTCCCATCCAAGTACTAATCAGGCCCGACCCTGCTTAGCTTCTGAGATCTGATGGGGATCCGGCGCCACAGTGCTACAGCTGCAGGCAGGAAGCAGGTCAAGTTTAGGAATATTTTAAAACCTAATTGGTATATAATTTTTTTTTTACAAGTTAGGAATTGAGGCCCAAGAAGTTTAATCTCTGGAGATCACACAGTTGTAGGGCTAGAAGGGTGCCCTGAACCCTGATCCCTGTTCTCAAGTTCAGAGCTTACTAAACTCCCAGGGCATGTGTTTCAGGATCCAGCAAAGGTGGAGAGAGTGGGGAGCTATGTGAACCACCACAGGCTGCACTTGTCTCCCTAGGAAACCCCCACATCTGTAGAAGTCTCAAGGCATTCCATGTGTGTGTGTGTGTGTGCGCGCGCGTGCTCGCGCGCGCGTGTGTGAACACTCACGGGCACTAATAAGATTCATCCCATGACCTGGGTCAAAGAAGTTTTCTCTGGGGCAATTTGCTGTTTACCCTGATGCCTGATGCAAAATGTAATTTCTGGCATTAAAAAACAAAACTCCAGTTATTTTGTTGTCTTTCTGGTAGCTTTCATGTAGAGAATCATATGTCAGGCTGAGGTCGGCTTACTCAGGGTGAGGGCATGGGATCTTCTGAGTTGATTCAGATAGGGTTAACTTTAGAACGCCAAAGCCGACTGCAGATTCAAGACATTCAAAGCAATCTGTAAATTTTAAGTATGTACCAAAAGCACATGCCTTGTTCTAAAATAACAACAGTGGCTTAATACAATTCAGAGGCTGAGAGCTTCCTGAGATCATAATGAAAGATATTTCTATGTTTGGAGGACAGTTTTATAATTTGTGTACTTATTGGGGTCCTAGGGGCTGGGATTTAGCTCAGTTGGTAGAGTGCTGCGCTGCAGTCTCTGAGGTCCTGAGTCCCAGCACCGCAAAAATGGGAGAAGGGCCTGGCAATCCACTCCCAAGGCAATCCCGAAGCACTCAGCCATTGAAAACCCTATGAGGGTCGCTATGAGTCAGACACGACTCGACGGCACCTAACAACAACAACAACAATTGGGGTCCTGGCTATGGAGAAGCCCAAGGGCACACAGGGACCTGACTCAGCACAGTTCCATTAACTTTGCCCCACTTAGACGGACTTCTTACTTATTTTGATACAGAACAGATCCATGGTGAAGTCCTTGGTGGAAGAGACCCCCTCTCACCTGCCTGTTGGCTTTTCCACGCTTTCAGAGGGTTTGTTATAGGAGAGCTCCAGCGCTAGGCTCACTACAATCAAGGAACTCCAAACCCACGGGCTCCAATTGGAAGGACCGCACAGGTCTTTTGGATCCTCTCCTCCCTGCTCCATACACATCCATCACCTTATCACTGCCCGCTGGCCACTGCCGCCCTCAGTGGGCATGGTCACTCTTGGGAGATATTGAGGGGAAGAGTTACTTTCTTTCCAGATTAATTTTGAACGTGTTTGCTCTTCAAAGAGCTGTCACGGTGCCATCATTAATACACCATGAATCGCCAAGGTCCCCTGGCTCAGAGCAGACGGATGTGAGATCTTGGGAAACTGCTCAGCCTCTCTGGGCTTTGGCTTCCTCCTCTGTGCCATGGGAATACTGATCCCAGCTCACGAGGTGGTGAGGGACTGAGGTCAGTGAGCCCTGGGATGAGCGGCTCTGCACATGCTGACCCTCAGCCCTCAGTCCGTGCCGCCTGTTATTCGCTGGGGGTGCTCCGGGCTCATTCCTGGGGGACTTCCCCTTGGATCTGCTCTTTCCCCCCACCTTGACTGCTACGTGTCAAGCTTCTTTGTCTGTCCTCAGAATTCTCCCCGGACAGCACTGCCTGGTAGTGGCCATTTCGTTAATCATATTACTTGCCGTTGAACGGATTCTTAATGCAGCCACTGGCATGTTCTATTTGGCTTTCAGAACTTATGGTTGAACCTGCGCTCTTTATCTTTTAAGATATCAAAACCAAATTAAGTTAGCTGTCTTATTAGTAGTTGATGGAAGTCTGTATGCTTATTTTTCACAGAAAAACCAGTCTGATTATTTCAGGGGATTTTGCAGTTATCTAGAGCAAGGTGCAATCCTTCAACTTCTGCAGTTCATTTGATGAGCTGACATTTAGGAGCTAGGTTATAAAGTAACAGGGGATTTCCTGGTAAGTACTGGATGCAAATGAAAAGGAATGGGAGGAGACAGGGAGGAAATGAAGGCAAGCCGTAAGTGGCACAGGATGTAGCAACTGGAATAACCTATGGAGGAGCAGCAATGAGGCTCAGGGTTGGGTTTAGAAAGGTGGAAGTGAGCACAGATACATGGGATGTTTGCGACAAGACGGTGACCTACGAGATACTGCCCATTGTCGCGAGGTGGGGAACAAAGGGACGTGTACAGGGAGTAGTCTATACCACTGAACAAGGACAAAGCTATCATCCAAGTTGCCAGGCACAAAGAAGCACAATCAGAATAAAAGAGGCGTTAACCTCTGGCAGGGGACTGTGTAGCACAAGAGAGTAAGATTTACCCTTAAGAGCCGGGCGTGGTGGCGCACACCTGTAATCCCAGCGGCTCCAGAGGCAGAGACGGGAGGATCGCAAGTTCGAGACCAGAGGCACTCTGTGTAATTTAGAGAGACCCTATCTCAAAAAGTAAAAAAAAAAAAAAGGGGCTGAGGTGCAGCTCAGTGGTCCAGCACTTGCAGAGCATGCGGGTGCGAGGCTCTGGGTTCAACCCCAAGTACCGAAAAAAAAAAAAAAAAGATTTACCCTTAAGAGAGGGTGGGGTCAATGCTGATACCAATGAAGAGGATACCAAGAGAAGAGCATTGTGGGCCAACCTGCCACCAATGGGGATCATCATCGGGTGGTGTTTAGAGATACGCGCAGGCGCATGACTCTTGATCTGAAGCCATCCAGTGAGGAAGTGTCCCTCACAGCTGGCCATGGGCCGGGCAATCGGACCTGCAAAGCGCTGCTTCCTGCCATCCGGGACTTTGCAGGGTCAGAGTGACACGGGACAGGTAATTTCAGTTCCTGCTGCAGTCTGACCTCTCTGGGAGGGGCCGGATAAGGCTGGTTGTGCCGGCCCTGCTAAGCCTCCAGCCTGTCTGTTCTGAAGTCCATTTCCCTCAGCCCCACTAGAAAGGGGCCCCCGTTGGCGCTTGCTGCCCCTCACGGCCGGGCCACCAGTGGGTCCTCAGCCTCTGCTCTCCGGCCCTAATCCCCCGGCGCCTACCCCTCCAGCAGCTCCCCTCCCCAGCTGCTTCTCTCCCCAGGTCAACGAGCTTCCTGCCTGTGGGGGCTGAACTGAGCCCCTTCCTCTGTAGCTCGTGTTGAAGTCCTGACCCCACACGCCTCAGACTGTGAGGCGCCAGATGCCAAACAGGACAACGGAGGTCAGATATGGTCAGACTGGGGGACTGCGGTCCTGAGGAGGTGAGGCCACGGATACCACACCAACTGCGGGGTACTATGGGTGGCGGCTGTGTGCAGGCCACAGCCAGAGCTCTTGGGAGGAGCCACCTTCTGACAGACACCTTGATCTGGGACTTCTGATCCCCAGCATTCGGAGGAGACACATTTCTGTCGCTGTTTTGCACAGCCCAGACCACGCTATGATGCGGCCGTCCTCTCAAACACCACTTCCCTAGGGGATGTCAGGTGGCCCCCTCCCCGCCCAGCCTGCCCAATCCAGTGTCTCCTCTGAACTCCTTCCATCTCCTCTCATACCTTCCAGAAACATCCTTTTGCCCCACCTCTCCTGCCAGGTCCTCATCTGGGATAATCGACTCTGGAGATGGTGCAATCTTTCTGCTTCCACGTAAAGGCTGCCACAGGGCGTGGCCCATGGGTGTGTGAAGTGGGGCCAAGCCTGTGCCTCCCACACTCACCCCCTGTCTCTGGTCATTTCTGTGGCTATTCCGAACCAGAATGGGTCACTGAAAGCAATCCGTTGTACCCCCACTTCCCTGCCACGCTCTCTTGCTTGACACTTGGCCCTACCCTTTATTTGAAAAATCAGGCATTGACTTCTTCACTCACAAATGCACCCTTTCAATAGCCACTAGCACCCCACACTTCCCAGGCTAAGGAGGCATGCTTCCTCCTCTGCTTTGGAATAGATTCCTGAACATCAAATGTGGATCCAGGGGCTGCGGTGGGGTGGACCTAGTGATGAAGTGCTTGCCTAGCATGTGCAAGACTCTAAGTTTTATCCCCAGCTCTACAAAGAAGAACAGAGAAGGGGATCCACGTCCTGTGGGTAACTGCACCATAGCACATGCTGGAATGCAGTGTGTCATCATCACAGTTTCTGCTAATAACAACAAAAAAGCACTACTGGAATTAACCTTTCACTCTGCTTTCTGTCTTGGGTTTTTCATAATGTTCAGTCAAGAGAAGATAAAGCAGAACATGTAGACAAAAATTAATAGCTAATAAGAAAATTAAGACCATATAGATGCTTCTGTTTTTCTGAGTTTCCAAAGAAAGGAGATTGGTGCATGTATTACTGAATTGTATTAGCTTTCATTTTGGCAGCTTTTAGTCAGATATTGACATTTTTTTGCATCTGGTAAAATCAGTGTGTTAACTTTTAAACTTGCAGGCTGGAAGTCAATCCATATTTTTTCCTAGAATATTATGGCCACAACCTTCAGTAGTCCATGTAAGTTAGAAAAGGAAAATGCGGGCGTAAATATTTAACACTTCAAAAAATTCCTTTTATAATGTACTCAGGGAAGGTGACCAGTATTCCCCCTGTAGGATACTGCCAACTTCTGTGACGTGGACTCTGATGTAGTCACAGAAAGGGATCCGTTAGAGCTCTCTGGATAAGGTAGGACATTGAAATGGGTCTATTCCTGCTTTTGGTCAGGTGGCAGTCCTTTTCATTATATTGGAAAGACATCTCACCTTAGACATAGATGTAATGACAAGGACTAATGGCCAGGCCAAATGAAAGTGATATTCTAAAATAATTGTGGCCAAAGACATTTTCAGTATTTTTTAAAAATTGGAATAGGGATTTAAAACAGAATTCATTAGGAATCTTTTGAAATGACCATTCTGTTTCCTAAGCCACACTTCTTATTTTAGTGCTGTGGACCTTGATCTGTAGTCATACAAAAGGAAAAGTCAAGGACAGAAACATTAAAGATCAAGTTTAGAGGTAGTATTCAAAAGGAGGTTAAAAATGAAAGAATTTATTAAATTAATGTCACAAGAATAAGTACTATATTCACCTGGGAATCTTGGGAATCAGTACTGGAAAGAGTAACTAACATAGTTTTAATGGCAATGTTATTTAGTAACAATTACTAAGTTTTGTCTCTCATTCATAGTTCACAAATCAGTTTCCCATGAATTATTGTAAAAATTGGCTTCAGAAAAATGGTAGGGTTAATTGTAAAGGGACTAGGAAGGGGTTTCTATGTAGAATAGATAAGGAACTCAAGAGCAAAACATACCAACTGACATAATTAAGAAATGGGCAAGAGACCTAAGTAGACATTTCTCAGAAGAAGATGCAAATGGCCAAGAGGCACGTGAAAAACTGCTTGACATCACTAATCGCCAGGGAAATACAAACCAAGACCACAACGAGATACCATCTCACACCAGTTAGTGTGGCTATTACCTAGAAAACAAAGGAGAACTAGTGCTGATGAAGGTGTGGCGAAGAGAGAACTAATAATCTGTTTATGAGACTGTATGGCCACTACAGAAAACAGTATGGAACTTCCCCCCAAAATCAGAAATAGAACTACCATGTGATTCAGTGATTCTGCTACTGGGTGCTTCTCCTAAGGAAACAAAGTCAGTGTATGAAGAGACATCTGCACTTCCATGTTCATTGCATGTCCAAAATAGCCAAGAAATGAAATCGACCTAAGTGCCCATCAAATCATGAATGAATTAAGAAAATATGATAAATATGCCCAGTGGATACTATTTGTCCATAAAAAAGATGAAATCCTGCCATTTGTGGAACACAGACAGAACTAGAGGACATAATGTTAAGTGGAATAAGCCAGGCACAGAAAGTCAGATATCACATGATTACACTCAGATGTGGAATCTAAAAAGTTGATCTCACAGAAGGTGAGAGCTGATTAGTGCTTACTAGAGGCTGGAACCTTGCCCTCAAACATCAAGCAGCTAAAGTAAAAAGAAGACATGAGGAAGTTAAGGAACTAAACAGAAGATTTCAGAAGGCAGCTCGAGAAGACAAAAACAAATATTATAATGACATGTGCAAGGAGCTGGAGGCAGAAAACCAAAAGGGAAGAACATGCTCTGTGTTTCTCAAGCTTAAGGAAGTGAAGAAAAAATTCAAGCCTCTAGTGGCAGCAGTGAAAGATTCTACAGGGAAAATATTAAGTGATGCAGAAAACATCAAAAGAAGATGGGAAGAATACACAGAGTCATTTTACAAGAAAGAATTGGTAGATGACCAACCATTCCAAGAGGTTGCCTAGGAAGAGGAACCAATGTTGTTGAAGGATGAAGTGGAAGCTGCCTTGAAGGAACTGGCGAAACACAAAGCTCCAGGAATTGATGGGATACCAATAGAGATGTTTCAACAAACAGATGCAGCACTGGAGGTGTTAACATGTTTATGCCAACAGATTTGGAAAACAGCTACTTGGCCAACTGACTGGAAGAGATCCATACTTGTGCCTATTCCCAAAAAAGGGGATCCAACTGAATGTGCAAACTTTAGGACAATATCATTAATATCGTACACCAGCAAAATTCTACTAAAGGTCATTCAGAAGCGACTGCAGCAGTATATAGACAGGGAATTACCAGAAAATCAAGCGGGATTCAGAAGAGGGCAGGGAACCAGGGACATCATTGCTGACGTCAGGTGGATATTAGCTGAAAGCAGAGAATATCAGGAAGATGTCTATCTGTGTTTTATTGACTATGCAAAAGCATTTGATTGTGTGGATCATAACAAATTATGGATAACACTTCGGAAAATGGGAATACCAGAACACCTAATTGTGCTCATGAGAAATCTGTACATGAACCAGGAGGCAGTTGTTCGAATAGAACAAGGAAACACGGAGTGGTTTAAAGTTGAGAAAGGTGTGCGTCAGGGCTGTATACTTTCACCCTATCTCTTCAATTTATATGCTGAGCAAATAATCCGAGAAGCTGGATTTTATGAGGAAGAATGTGGCATCAAGATTGGAGGAAGACTCATTAACAACCTGCGTTATGCAGATGACACCACTCTGCTTGCTGAAAGTGAAGAGGATTTAAAACATTTACTGATGAAGATCAAAGATCATAGCCTTCAATATGGGTTACGACTAAACATCAACAAAACAAAAATCCTTATGACTGGGTCAGCACATAACTTCACAATAAATGGAGAAATGATTGAAGTTGTCCAAGATTTTGCTTTGCTTGGCTCTGTAATCAACACCCGTGGAAGCAGCAGTCAAGAAATCAAAAGACACATTGCTCTAGGAAAAGCTGTGGCAAAAGATCTCTTTAGAGTATTGAAAAGCAAAGATGTCACATTGAGGAGT
>VMDO01003273.1:34938-83150 GCA_007922755.1 Pedetes capensis
AGTGGCATCATATGGTTGTGAAAGCTGGACATTGAACAAGAGAGACAGAAAAAGAATTGATGCTTTTGAATTGTGGTGCTGGAGACGTCTATTGAATATACCATGGACTGCCAAAAGAACCAACAAATCTGTCCTAGAAGAAGTACAACCAGAGTGCTCCTTGGAAGCAAGAATGGCCAGACTGCATCTTACATATTTCAGACATGTAGGCAGGAGAGAACAATCCCTGCAGAAGGACATCATGTTTGGAAGAGTGGCAGGTCAACGTAAAAGAGGGAAACCCTCCACCAGATGGATTGACACAGTGTCTGCAACAATGGGCTTAAACATAAATAAGATGGTTTGCCTGGCACAGAATCGGCAAGTGTTTCAATCTACTGTACATAGGGTCGCTATGAGTCGGACTCGACTCGACGGCACCTAACAACAACAACAACATAGGCTGGAAGAGTAGGTGAGTGTGACCGGAAAGGTCAGCTAACAGGTACTTCTTGTTGTTAGGTGCCATCAAGTCAGTATCCGACTCGTAGCCACCCTACATACAACAGGGGAAACACTATTGTCAGTGCTTCTCTGTTGTTCAAAGGATTTTCAATGACGGATTGATTTTTGGGAGTGGGTTGCCAGGTCTGTCTCCCAAGCCTTCAGCACCTGGTGTTCCCAGGCTGTCTCCCATCCAGGTACCAACAAGGACTGACCCTGCTTAGTTTCCGAGATCTGATGGGATCGGATGCCACAGTGCTATGGCTGCAGGCTAACAGGTACTAAGTTATAGTTAAATAGGAAAAATAAATACTGAAGTTCTATTGCACAGTAGAGTGACTGTAGATAATAGCAATGTATTACGTATTTTAAAAACAGCTGGAGGAAAGTATTTTATTTTCAGTGCTGGGGATTTTGAATGTTCTCACCAAAAAGAAACGATGAATGTTTGAGGTGATAGATAGATTTACTTTCCTTTGAAATTATACAATGTATACATGTATCAAAACACTACTTTATGCCTCATAAAATATATAATTATTATGTCAATTAAAAAATAAAAACTTTTAATTTTTTCTTTTCTATGATTTTTAATAGTAATTATTTAGTGTGCAAATTAATGGGTTTCACTACGACATTTGCAAGCCTGCAGCTATAGCCCTGTGGCATCCGATCCCGTCAGATCTCAGAAGCTAAGCAGGGTCAGGCCTGGTTAGTACCTGGATGGGAGACCACCTGGGAACACCCGAAGCTGTAGGCCTGGGAGAAGGATCTGGCAACCCCCTCCCAAAAATCAATCTGCCATTGAAAACCCTATGAACAGAGAAGCACCGACAATAGTGTTTCTGCTGTTGTACAGAGGGTCACTATGAGTTGGATACCGACTCGATCACACCTAACAACAACAACAACGACATTTCTATACATGCATCTCATTGTACATTGTTCTTTTTGGAGTTCTAAGTGGGATGAGGGATGGGATTTAGCTCAGTTGGTAGAGTGCTGTGCTGCAGGCTCTGAGGTCCCAAGTTCAATTCCCAGCACCACAAAAATGGGAAAAGGGCCTGGCAATCCACTCCTAAGGCAATCCCGAAACTGTCAGCCATTGAAAAACCTAAGAGGGTCGCTATGAGTCGGATACCGACTCGATGGCACACAACAACAAGTAGGATGAAGATAATTTATTAAATGAATGTAGCCCTTGCTTTTATGACAAACTGTATAATCTATATGGGAGAGGACCTGGCAATGCACTCCGAAAAACAATCCCAAATCAATCAGCCATTGAAAACTCTACAAGGGTCCCTGTGAGTTGGACCTGATTCAAACAGCAACTAACAACAACAACAACAACAACAACAACAACAACAACAACAGCATAAAATTTACAGTTTTTCCATTTTAGAGAAATGACAGCTTTTCTGTGTAATTATCACAACGGTACAATTTTACATTAAATCTCTTTTAAGTAAATCAAACCTGCTGAATTTAACTAGGTTTTGAAAATTTAACATGAATATTATTGACTTAGGAAGATTCACAACTAGGAGGAGATGAAAGGGAAGTAGTTTTTGTCTGGAAACTGTAGCATCTCATTACAGTCATCCACACATGTCTCAGAACAATGCCATGACAGCATGAACCCGGCAACGCTCCGAGGCTGGCGCAGACCAGGCTCCCGTCATGTGTGACTGCTGAAGTTGGCGCCTCTGGCACTTCTGAGTCAGCCCAGTGGCCTCTGAGGAATGTGCAGGATTTTCACATCTCATAAACAAACTGTAAAAAGGCCTCATTGAGCATTGGAAGGACAGATTCCTGTAAGTATTCAGAAAATTGAGTCACAACCATGGCCAAGTGCAACTCTTAGGTTTCTTCTGCTAGGAAGGCATGCTTTGCACCAGACTGAATGTGGTGCTTCCTAGGCTGCCGGAAGCAGGGCTTTCTGCTCAGACAGACATTCGGGCTCCCTTGCGGATGCGGATCGTCAGGCCCGCACAGCATCACTGCCCAAACTGTCACAGTGACCCACATTCTGCTTAGGAGAAGCTGTGATTTCAATAGTAGGAAAATATCTTCAGGACGTTTGTCGGTTGAAAAAGCATGAATATAATTTGCTAATGATTTCTCTCTTTTGGCTTTCTGCAATTCTGTAAAAGACAGTATGATGGACTAATTTTGCTACAAAATAACAAATAACAACAGAAAAACACTGTGTCAGATACGGGATTTTGTCTGATTTTATATTTATCCCGCCAAATAATAGATGGTAATAAGTAGACTATGCTTAATTCAAAATGGAAAATTTTACAGTGGCTTGCTCAGAAAACATATCCCCTCCCAGCACAGATGGCGTAAAAAAGCTTAGTGATTCTTTTTTCAGACTTCATGTCATGCTGTGGGAAGATATGGCTGAAATAAATACATTTTATTTTGCTTTGTGACATTTTCCCATATGATTTAATTATAGAGAAGGGCACAGAAGAGAGCTTCCCTATTAAGCGGGATCCATTATACGCTTAAGAGCAAATTCAAATCTTTTGTTGAGCACATTTTTAGAGAATAAATTGTGCACGCCATGTAAATAATATGACATTTGGTCGCAGTCAATTTGGTTTATGTGTTTTGCCCAAAGGAACAGGTGATTCAAAGTTTAATCTGCCCCTCGTCTGCTTATTCTTAATAACTTGGCACAGTAAGCAGTTCTCGGGATATCAATATACCAATTAACAAAATAATTCTTTCATTGCTGCTGAAATAAAGGGTTGATTCTAATCTGCATCTTCTCTTGTGCGGGGCAAATGGAACAAACGGAACAGTCAGAGAAGACGGCAGGGGAGAAGGCAGAGCCAGTGCTGCCCTGGCAGATGCGGAGGAAATGAGCACAAAACGCTCTCACAGGCTCTGGGCGCCGAGTGGCGCTGCCCGGAGACCCACTGGGGCCAAGGCGCTCGAGCATCCGGGTTACCAAAACAAGGCATCTGTCTCACATTCAATTTGTGTTTGGATGGAGGCAGGGGGAGTCGTCGGGGAGGCCAGTGAGAAGTTCAAATAAGAAAAATTATATCGTGTTTGGGTAACAGTTTTTTAGTACATTCCGTGTGTAACCAGGTCTGTAAAATGTAGCGAGTGGGGACGCAGAGGCCAGGACGATGCCTTTTACCGGTCCTCCCTGCTCTTCCCTCTGCCGCCCTGGTCCTCCATCAGGTATCCCTGACCCTGGCCTCCCAACCCAGTGGCCTCTGCAGCAGTGCGTTTCTCTCCCCAGCCTTCCCGAGAGCATGAGTTCCCACTCGCTCACCGACGCCCAGGCTGGACCCCTGCCCTTCCCCTGCTGGCCCGAACGCTTCTTTCCCCATCACAGCGTGAGTCACAGGGTGCAGATTTCTGGAATATTGGCCTGGTTTTCCCTGTGACACAGTGGCCTCCTTGGGGGTGTGGTCATCTTCAGAGTGTAGTCCCAGGACCCGGTTCCTCTGTTGCTGTTAGGTACTGTCGAGTAGGGTCTGACTCATAGTAACCCTACCTACAACAGAAACAAATGCTCCCCTGCACTGTGCCACATGGAGCACTAGGTCAGTGCTTCTCTGCAGGCCACAGGGTTTTCCATGGTTGATTGCTTCAGGAGTGGGCTTCCAGGTCCGTCCCCCAATCCTATAGCACCTGGTATTCCCAGGCAGCCTCCCATCAAAGACTACCCAGGTTGACCCTGCCCAACTTGGAGATCAGCCGCACCTGATGCCAGCGTGGCAGGCCACCAAGGAACACACGGTGTGGCGAGTGACGGAATGAACGTGGTCGCTCCCTCCCCTCTGTTCCTCATTGAATTTTGGTGATTCTTTGGCCTCTGTGAAGCCTCCTCCCCAAGGTTCCTGTGGCTGTTTCCTTCCTCCTCTCCCAGAGGCCCTGCACCAGCCCCTGCCACACTCAGGGGTCTGTTAAATCACTGTTTCTGAACTCTTTGGCGCCTTTGCTCTTTTCTCCGTGCCTGGACTGCGTTTTACGCGTGTCTCTGGAAACCCAACCCCTCTTCAGGGCTTTTCTTCACCACACGTTCTGTAGACTCTGGTCTGCATGTTACTTGGGCCTGTGAAGCACTTGTCATGCATAGATGTCTCTGGTAGGCTGTCAGCCCTTGGGGTTTCAGTAACTCCCACGGCCCCTAGAGGATGCGCCAGGTGCCCAGCAGAGTCTCAACACGCGTCTTCTGGCGTCCAGCTTCTGTGAGGAACCACAGTTGCCAACCTTTGTCCAGCGCTGTGCGGTTCCCGTCCCTGCCTCCGGATGTGCCCCGAGCACAGCCACCTCACCAGTCATCTCTGGAGTGATGAAATGGGGCTGATGTCGCCAGCCTGAATGTGTCTCAGATGAGGCTGAGGCCTCCAGGCTTGCCGCCTTCCTAAGTGAGCCAGATATTCAGTTTCTGTTTCTCAGCTGTGTGGCCCATGTAGTTCCCTGCGGGTTTAAAATCAAGTGGGACAGGGGTCCCAGCTTGGGTGTCAGGGCCAGTGGCGGGAGGCGGCGCCCACCTGAGCAAGGCAGTCTTTGTTACCTGCTCGGTGTGCAGCCCAGCCTCATGGCCCCTGTGGTGACAACTGACCCCAGAGCTCTGGGGCAGCTCTGTTCTTGCCTATGCAGCCTGCTACCTGCAGGCAGGGCTGGGATTTAGCTCAGTTGGTAGAGTGCTGCGTTGTAGTCTCTGAGGTCCTGAGTTCAATTCCCAGCACCACAAAAATGGGAGAAGGACCTGGCAATCCACTCCCAAGGCAATCCTGAAACAGCCATTGAAAACCCTATGAGGGTCACTATGATCGGATACCGACTCGACAGCACCTAACAACAACAACAACAACAACAACAACAACCTGCAGGCAGAGCCGCAGAGCCTTGGCCTTCTCCCCTGGGGCCCTGGACTAGGGACTGGATGTGCTGGAAGGCAAGTAGAGGTAGGGACTTGTCTAGACCCAGGAGAAAATTCACCTGCTGGCAGTGGGAAGGGGGGCTTTCCTTCAAGCCTGGAGTGTGGGCGGGGCTGGGCCAGTACCTGAGGTTCTAAGGATGTTCTCCTGCTGGGTGGAGCAGGAAGAGAGGGGCAGGAACCAGGGGAAGCTGAGCAGACTGCGCCATGAGCACACGTGACTCAGATGTTTGGAGGAATTTGAGGAGGATTAAGGCTATGGCAGAGTAAGAGGGAATGGAAACAAATACTATTTTGTTACCAAATGTGACCCAATTTTTACTTCCCTATTACCTTCCCCCAATATGGCCTTAGTACTTTAAAAAATAAATGTTTTACATCTTTTTTTTTAGCCAAACATTTTCTTTTTGTAAATACGGAAGCTTGTGGAACTCCACAATTAGACGAGAACAGAAAAACAAGGAAGGAAAATCTGAAATAATGTGTATTTAAGCCATTTTTGCTTCTCTGAGAAAGACTGTTCTTTGATTCATGCAACTTAAAAAGGAAATCACAGCATCTATTTACCTCCAAAATATTATATACTTTGTTGTAAAATAATAATGTTGTTTTTGTTGTTAGGTGTCGTTGAGTCGCATCCAACTCATAGCGACCCTCAAAGAGTTTTCTTTTTTTAACTTTTTGTGGTGCTGGGGGCTGAACCCAGGACTTTGCACTTGCATGCTTTGCAAGTGCTGTACCACTGAGCTGCAACTCCATCCGGTTTTGTTGTTGTTGTTGTTGTTTGTTTGTTTGTTTCTTTTTTAACTTTTTGAGATAGGTTTTGCTAAATTACACAGACTGCCTCTGGTCTCAAACTTTCAATCTGCCTGCCTCTGCCTCCAGAGTCGCTGGGATTACAGGCATAGGCATTGTGCCTGGCCCTCAGAGGGTTTTCAATGGCCGATTGCTTCGGGATTGCTTTGGGAGTGGATTGCCACATTCTTCTCCTGTGTTTGTGGTGCTGGGGATCGAACCCGGCTCCTCAGAGAGTATAGCGTGGCACTCTACCAACTGAGCTAAACCCCAGCCCCAAATAATAATAGAGATCTATACATTCTTTTTCCCTTTGAAAATTTATCTTTGTAATTATTTGTCAACCTTTGTGTTTACAATAAGCATTACTACTCACATCAAAGGGAATTCAGGCAGAAGGTCTGTATCTATCTGGGTATAAACCCTGTCATACATTTTAACATTTAATATGATATTAGAAACTTTCTCAAACTATTCATAGACCATTTCTAAATTTATAAAATACAAATACAAAGTTTACTATAAGAATATAAGAATAAAATGACATAAAATATGAATAGTAACATTTTTATGCTATTAAAATCCACAACATTTAACTCTAACTCAAATATGTTGTTGTTGTTGTTAGGTACCGTCAAGTCGGTATCCGACTCATAGCGACCCTCATAGCGTTTTCAATGGCTGACTGTTTCGGGATTGCCTTAGGAGTGGATTGCCAGGTCCTTCTCCCATTTTTGTGGTGTTGGGAATCGAACTCAGGACCTCAGAGACTGCAGTGTAGTGCTCTACCAACTGAGCCAAATCCCAGCCCTAACTCAAATATGGAGCTGATGAAAAAGTAGTTGAATTGCAAATGGGTGTGGATATGGTCGAGAACACCCAGGTGGGAACTGCTGGCCACAAGGGACCTGGCTACCCGGGATTTGTCCCATTATTTCAAAAGCAGTAGGTCAGGCTGTGATCCTGCCAGTCTGTCGCTGGGCTATAGAGGTCCACCTGTGGCCAGAGTTCTCCTCATTCCTTGGGGAGCCTTGGTCAGGACAGTCTATCAGCACGGTGGGCTTTGGGATCTGCAGCAGGTCTTGCTGTGCTGTGTGTGGGGGGGTCTCTGCTGAGTGCCGGGCCAGGCAGCCCCACCTCCCCACACTGGGCAGCGCGGGCCCCCCTGCACTTTGGAGGGACTCCATCACTTTTCCTGCGTCTCCAGCTTCATTGTTGAGGCTGGAGCCTGCCCCGCCCTGCTTTGCTAAGGCCCTGACCCCCGACTAGCTCTGGTCGGTTCTGGGGCTGGATCCCGGGGCCTGGCCTGCTGTGCTTGAGCTCAGTCTCAGCTGCACATGTGCACTGCCTGGGAAGCTTTCACGCCCATGCCGGGCTGCGCTCCAGACCTGAACCTCTGTGGAGGCGGCCATGGGGGAAAATCACCTGTCGTTACGAGCTGGGGGCTGTCGCAGGCTGGCTTTGGCCACTTGGGTAAGCTCTGCCGGCCAATTCCAAAGCTATTTTCTTATGAGGTTAGAGAGAACGAGAGAGGAGGACATCAGCAGAAACCAAATGAGAGCTGAATGGACTGGGTCCTGAACACCCTTGACTCAGACTTCTGGAGGCATTTGAGGGGTTGGGGTTATCACATACCAAGTGCGAATCGAAATCGGTGTCAGAGCTTGTAGAACTTCCCATGTGATTCTGACATGCAGCTCAGATGGAGAACTGCGTGGTCTTACCAGGGCTTGACCATATCGGCAGCCATGGGAAAAGGATGACCCATTTCGAGATCACCTGCAGCCTCTCCCTGATCACCCTTCCCCCAGCGGGGTGGTCCCCTTTGTAGGTCACTACCCATCAAGACCTGGCTCTTGGCTGATAAGTCCACATTCCCTCCGGTCCTGTGCAGGCCATGGAGGCTCTAGCAGGCCCTGCACCCAGAGCCGCCTGACAGGTGTTCAGTGCCTGTAGAGTCTAGCATCTCTCCCAGCCAGCTGTACTTGACCCTCTGGCGGGTGGCCGTCCAGTGTGTTACACTCAACTCCATTAGGGGAGATAGACTACGATGGCCAAACCAGGCACATGGCTATAATCCTAATCCCTTTCTGAATTTTCAAAAAGTAGCCTCTGGAATCTGAGAGCCCCATGCAGCTCTTGGTACCTGGGATGGGTGCTGGGTAGCACGAGCAGTAGTCGTGGGGCTATGGAGCAAGCGCATTCCCAACAGATGCCAGAGGACTCTCAAAAGCTTGCAGTATTAAGGTGCAGACCCTGCCAAACAACCTCTTAGACTTTTGGGGGTCTTTGGTGGGTCAAGTTCAATTATCTCACAGGATAACATGCATATTCTATTCTTAAGGATGTATCGTTCAGATATATTCACACAGTACACAAAATATATAACACACGCACACACACGTACACACAAAATAGAAGGTATAATATTGTTTCAAATCAAATCCTTGAAATAACCTATATCATCAATAAAGAACTTGTTACATCTATAGGAAGGAATTCATTCACTCTTTTTTTTTTTTTTTTTTTTTTTTTTTGGTACTGGGGGTTGAACCCAGGGCCTTGTGCCTGCATGCTGTGCAAGTGCTGGACCACTGAGCTGCACCCTCAGCCCACTTTTTTTACTTTTTTGAGGCAGGGTCTCGCTAAATTACACAGACAACCTCTGGTCTCGAACTTGCGATCCTCCTGCCTCCGCCTCCCTAGCTGCTGGGATCATAGGCGTGTGCCACTGCAACCAGCTTCATTCACTCTTCTGATGAAAGAGTATATCTAAATGTCCCAACATGGAGTGTTCTGCAAGGGACTGCATTAATTGAAAGAAAATCCACGAAACGGAAACCAGGACATAAGACAATCACTTCACAGAAATTTGAAAGTGAATAATCCCAAGCCAGACTTTCATCAAGAAGAATGCTGATATGGCATGTCGGGAATGAAATGATTAGCCTTGCTGACAGGGGAGGCTTCAACTCAACAGCGAGGACACATGAAGTAGGGTCAGTGGAGGAAGAACAAGTTTCTGGAGATCTTGAACTCCAGCTTCTGGGATTTCATTAAGATGCAAAAGGTAATGCATGGTATTGATTACAAGACATGGAAACTATTAAAGTGCAGCGCATTATCTGATGGAGCAGGTAGTGTGGGCTTCAACCATGCAAGTTAGAATTGGGGTTTTGCCATTTCCTAGCTATAACGTGGCATCCCGTCCCGTCAGATCTCAGAAGCTAAGCAGGGTTGGACCCGGTTACTACTTGGATGGGAGACCACCTGGGAACACCAGGTGCTGTAGGCTTGGGAGACGAACCTGGCAACCCACTCCCAGAAATCAATCTGCCATTGAAAACCCTATGAACAGCGGAGAAGCACTGACAATACTGTTTCACCTGTTGTACGCAGGGTTGCTATGAGTCGGATACCGACAAACAACGACAAGCTATAATGTTGGCTCTGGGCTTCAGTTGCCTATCCCCACATAAGGTGTGTGTAAGTAAATAAGATCATATTTACAAAGAACCTAGCACAATGCCCAAGATGTTAACTGCTTACTATGATGGCTGAGGAGGAAAGAATACAAATATGAAAACAAAAACCAAGCAGTGCAGTGGGAATCCCTCCAAGGGAAGCTTTGCTCCCTTGAGCATTGAGGGGGAGATGAAGTGGTGCATATGTTCTTCTCAGCAACTTTCAGGTTCAGTGATTCTGAATTGGGGTTGGAAAATTGGAAGGAAAATCGAGTTGTGGGGGCAAAATAACTGTTTAACTTAATTACTAAAATGCCTAACTTTCCCATCACGATGTCAATACTGTGTACATTGCAATTCGAGCTTCTATAAAACAGCTATATGGTTAAAAATTAGTAGGAAAGCTTTGGCATTTATTAATTCATCAATACATTTTAGTAGTTGCAGGACACGAAAGGAAAAAATATAATTATTCATCTATAGGCCAAAACCTCCATTATTTTATGTCCTAGTGACTTGTGAAACTGCATAAAAACTAATACAAATATACTTGCATTAACTGTTCACTGTCATGGGTATTAAATGTACTTGACAAGACACCTTGAGGTGCAGATAGGATGCTGATCAGGGGACATTATTATTTAGTCTGTAATGACAGCTTTGAAGAAGATAGATTTTTGGTACTTACAGATATATTTTCATGATAGTTTCCTGATTATTAAAATGACTGCAGAATCTTTAATAAGTCTTCAGGAAGCATTAACTCTGCCTAAATTAAAAATCTCATCGAGCTATATTGTCCCCCAAGTACGAGAAATGACAAAGGATCCATCTTTTGGACTTAACAGAGAGGACAGACAACATGCAGAGCAATCTCTTTGATTTGGGTCTCTTAATCTAATAACACCTGCAGCCATAGCCCTGTGGCATCCGATCCCGGCAGATCTTGGAAGCTGAGCAGGGTTGGGCCTGGTTAGTACTTGGATGGGAGACCACCTAGGAACACCAGATACTGTAGGCTTGGGAGAAGGACCCGTCAACCCACTCCCAAAAATCAGTCCACCATTGAAAACCTTATGAACAGCAGAGAAGCACTGATGATAGTGTTCTGCCTGTTGTACGTAGGGTCGCTATGAGCCCGATATAGACTTGACGGCACCTAACAACAACAATAACAATCTAATAACTGTTCTTGGACACATAGAAAAAAATAATTGAAATGAGAAATAACTAAAGATCTGGAAACCTTCACCAAAACCCTATAGG
This sequence comes from Pedetes capensis, assembly GCA_007922755.1. NCBI lineage: Eukaryota > Metazoa > Chordata > Mammalia > Rodentia > Pedetidae > Pedetes > Pedetes capensis. The sequence goes on from VMDO01003273.1 coordinate 45,862, forward strand.
AGAGAGCCTGGCTCTATCTGGGAAGGACCAGCAAGGGTTGTCTATCTTCAGGGAGACAGGGGAGGAGGCCACAGCGGAAGATATGATAGCAACCAGGGCCATTAGAAGGGGAGAGGAAGTGTCTAATACTGCCACAGAGGCCCTGAGTTCTTCATCCCTAGAATTCTTCCAGGCAAAAACAGAAAACAATTTGTAGGAGACATTCCTCTAGAATATTCTTACTGAAGTGACCTGAGAGAGCACTCAGCACCCTTGTTTTGCAGAAGACTCTAGGAAGGAAAAATAACTTGATCAATGCCACCATTGACCTTATAAAAGTAAATAAGATAATATATGGAAAGCACTTAGAAGAATGCTTGTTAAATTAAATACTCAATACAACGGCTGAGAGGAGAAAAAAATGAGAGAAAAGATAGCCAAGACTAAAATCCCTTACTTGGGACTCAGTCCAGCAATCTTCCCACTAGATATTCAACACTAGCTTAATTGTTCTTTAGAATTGTATAAACACAATTATCATCAGGTTAGAATAGTTCCTTTTTTAGAGCATGTCAATTTCAATTTCTTTCATTTTAGATAAAAGTAATGATATTTCAGACCCTAACTAAAGGCCAGAGAGACACAACAGTTAAATCCTTAAAATGCGTTATCTTATGTGACCCTCACGGCAAACGGTAATGACTACACTGGTTCAGAGAAGCTCACTAAGCTGCCTGTGGTCACGCAGTGGGCAAGCAGATCTCTGAGTAGACACAGCTCTCTGTTCCTCCAAAGCCCAGGCTCAGGGCAGGCAAAGCAGCTTATTTGCCATGGGATGTTCTGCCTCCAAGCCATACAGGTCTCTCTAGGGAGGATCTGGGTGTGGTTTCTTATGTAAAACCCATAGCTTAATATAACAACATAACGAATACTGTAATTGTGGCACTCTAAACCAAACCTTTCAACAGTTTTAGAGAGTGTGCATGAACACATCCAATCTGCCTGTGATTCCAATCCGCACCTGATTTTGTAGCCCTCTAAAACTATTGCTTGTAGCCCTCTAAGACGGCACCTAACAACAACAACAACTAAAGCTGTTGAAAGTGTGTGGATTAGATTCCAGAGTATATGGTAATCGGATTTCTCTGCTCTGATTACAGAATAAGTTTCCAAAATGAAAGAAGGCAAGTGCTGTTTAAGAACGGCGTGTAAGTCAGATTCCCAGAGCCTGCAGCCCACATACCTGTGCCTGCCGCAGCGGGAGCGAGCCCCTTGCACAGCCTGTTTGCAATATTATTTCCTAATAATGTGAAATTCAAAATTGCATATTTAAGCCATCTTAATATTGCCGTGTGTTAGAGAAGCAATGACACTCAGGTTACATTTGGCCATTACCTCTCCTCATTTAAAAATAATTTAAAACACAAATTTAAAAAGTTGTCATCGCTAGGAATTTAATTCTGAATAACAAATCAGCTCGCTGTACCTTTCAACGATACACATCCCACTGTAATTTATATTCCTGACTTCTCTTTCCCAGGTTTTATTGCTCTTGGCTATTTGCATAAAAATGGAAGCTTTGATCTTTAAGGGTTCATTGGCTCAAATAGCTCCTTCCCCATGCTAAGGCACAAGTAATGACGGGTGGAAGGGGTTTAGTGGTTCAGCTCAGGCAGGCACGCACGGCAGCTCCTGAGTTCTCCTCACTCCCCGGCTGCTTTCCCTGTGATTGTCTACTCAGGCCCAGCCCAGGCTCCCCGCCCCGGCATGAGACAGGTGGCTGCTCCCGGCAGGAAGAGGCCCTAATACCATAGCCTCATGTCACCATGGAGGCAGAGAGAACAGGCAAAGTCCCACTCTCAGCTTCGGCACATACCAGAGACCCTGGGGGACTTTCTCAGGCCCGTAGAGCCAGGGGTTCCTTCTCTGATATGGAGGGCAGTAATAGTCCTGCCTCTCCTGGGCATGGCAGGATATTAGGAACCTGCAAATGTTCTGCCTTGTGGCCCTGGCCAGGAACTATCACCTTTTCTGTGGATTCTTAGGTCCTGGTAGAGATGCCAAGGCTGAACTTTGTTAACACTGTGTTCATCAGTCATCAGCTGAGGAGTAAATCCTCCCTCACTGGTTCTTGGTCCAATGACAGTTTTCATAAGAGGCATTTGAAGTTCCAGAGGGGTTGGCAGAACAAATAGGAAGAGACCCAAACCATGGGGACCAGAGCATGAGGAAAGGTGGTGTGTGGCTGCTGGGGTTTGGCTCAGTTGGTAGAGCATTGCTCTGTGTACTGAGGCCCTGGGTTCCATCCCCAGTGCTGCAAAAATGGGAGGAGGACGTGGCAACCCACTCCCAAACAATCCCCAAACAATCTGCATTGAAAATCCTATGACTAGCAGGGAAGCAATGCCATAGTGCTGGACATGGCACCGTGTCGGTACTGTTCTGCTCTGTTGTACATAGGGTCACTATGAGTCAGACCCGACTCGACGGCACCTCACAACAACCACCACCAAGCTCAAAGCTCTGGTTCTGTTTAACTTACTGGTGCCCTAGGAAAGTAAAAAGTTGTCCTGCGTCTTTTTGATTCTGAGAGGTAACTCTTCGTATTCTCAACCTGCCTGGTGACTGCTACCCCGTCATTTTGAGAACAGGCGTGAGCGCCTTGGCAAGAGATGTGCCTGGCATCCTGTGGCACCTTCTGTCCCCCACACTGCTGACATCTGTACCAACTGCTGAGAGCAACAGATCAGACTCCTTCCCTGGCCTGAGGGCTGGCCTTCCGCTGGTGGAGCTTCCCAGGACACTGGGAAGGGGCCAAGTCACAGAGGCAGACGGTGTCACTGCACTCCAGGGAGATGGGAGCAGTTTCCTGAATGTAGGTGCTACTCCATATGGGACATGGGATAGAGGACAGATGACAGAGGTCCTCCAGTTCGAGATAGGGGCCTGGGCTGTGTTCTCTAGGTAGCCATCAGTCGTTACAAGCACGGTGAGGTTTCAGAGAGCTTTTCCAGGAAGGCGGTGGAGGGCAGAAGAGTCTGCCCACCACCACCTGAACACCACCGCCTAATTCCTGGGACTCGGGGATGTGGCACATTGTATGGTTACAGGGACAGCAGGCAGGCGCACAGGGAGGCCTTGCTGAGGGGACCCCCTGGATTATCTGGAAGGAATCACAGTGGGCCTGAAGGTGGGAGAGGGGCAAAGGGGGAGATCAGAGGTGACAAAGGAAGGTGGTCAGGAGGATGCCCCGTGGCCAGCTCTGAAATTGGGGGAAGGGCCCGCCAGCTAGGGATGGGTACTGAGAAAGCCAAGGAGGCAAATTTTCCCAGGGCCCCCAGAAAGGAATCCAGCTCTGTACCCCCTGGACTTCACTCCATGAAGCCTGTGCTGATCTGCTGCTCCCCACAGCCCCACAGCGCCACACATGAGAGAGTAAGGGCGGGCTCACTTTGTAAATGCAGTGGGTAGCGAGCGTGACATTAGGGCCCCTTAGATGGAGGACGCTGTGGGAGGGAGGCAGCGCACCCAGGGGCAGCCGTGGGAAGGGCCAAGAAAGGGGCCAGGCGGTGATTCAGGACAAGCAGGAGGAGCGGCAGGGCTGGGGAGAAGGATGGCTCAGTACAGCAGGCTGGGCCTGGGAAATTTGGAACACAAAGTTTGGTGGTGACTGAAGTCGGTGAGTGGCTGACGGGCCTCAAGGAAAAGTGGCCCCGATCACTACCTGAAAAGAAAAATTCACTGTTGGCGGAGGCCTCCCTAGGACAGGTGCATGGCCCCCACAAGGGCTCAGGAAGAGTCCCCAAAGGAAATGACTCTGTGCTTATTGAGTTGCCAAGGAAGATCAGACCAGGGGAAGAGACAGAACCACAGGCACGACCTTCCACTGGGCCATTCATGGTGGGGATGCACCATGATTCAAAAGCACCAACTGTCCTGTCTCCCTCATTCAACGTCCAGCTTTCACAATCATATGATGCAGTTGGAAATACGATGACAAGAGTCAGTCAATATGGCAAGAGTCCTTGTCAATATGGCATCTTTACCTTTCCGCACTTTAAAGAGGTCTTTTGCAAGAGCTTTTCTAAATGCAATGTGTCTTTTGATTTCTTGAATGCTACTTCCCTGGGTGTTGATTATAGAACCAAGTAAAGCAGAATATTAAACAATCTCAATCTTTTCTCCATTTATCATGAAGCTGCATACTGACCCAATTGTCAGGACTTTTGTTTTCTTGATGTCTATGTACTGCTGCAGTCGAGTTTGAATGATAGTTAGCAAAATTTTGCACAGGTAAAATTTTGTGCATGTGATATTGATAGAGTTCAATAATTTCCGCATTTGGTTGGATCCCCTTTCTTGGAAATAGGCACAAATATGGATCTCTTCCAGTCACTTGACCAGGTAGCTGCTCTCCAAATCTCTTGGCATACACAAGTGAGCACCTCCAATGCTGTATCTGTTTGTTGAAGCATCTCAATTGGTATTCTCCTAGAGCCTTGTGTTTCTCCAATTCCTTCAGGGCAGCTTCTACTTCTTCCTTCAGTACCACTTGTTCTTGATTGTATGCAACCTCTTGAAATGGTAGGGCATCTGCCAATTCTTTTTGGTGTAATGACTCTGTATATTCCTTCCATCTTCCTTTGATGTTTCTTACATTGTTTAATATTTTCCCCATAGAATCCTTCACTATTGCCACTTGAATCCTGAATTTTTTCTTCAATTCCTTAAGCTTGAGAAAAACATAGCATGTTCTTCCCTTTTGGTTTTCTATCTCCAGTTTTTTGCACATGTCATCATAATATTTGATTTTGTGTTCTTGAGCTGCCCTTTGAAATCTTCTGTTTAGTTCCTTAACTTCATCATGTTTTCCATTTACTTTAGCTCCTCAAAGTTGAAGGGCAATTTTCAGAGTTTCTTTTGATGTGCAACCTGGTCTTTTCTTTCATTCCTGTCTTTTTAATAATTTTGTTTTCCTCATGAATTATGTCTTTGATGTCATGCTACAACTCTTCTGGTCTTCAGTCATTAGTGTCTAATGTATCAGACCTGTTGAGGTTGTCTCTGAACCCAGGTGGGATATACTCAAGGTCATACCTTGGCTCTCATTCTCTTTTTCTAATTTTCTTCAGTTTCAGTTGGAACCTGCATATGAGCAATCGACAGTCTGATCCAAAATCAGCACCTGGTCTAGTTCTGTCTTTTGATATTGAGCTTTTCTATTGTCGCTTTCTACAAATGCAGTCAGTTTTGTTCCTGTATGTTCCATCTGGTGAATTCCAGGTATATAGTCCCTACTTACATTGGTGAAAAAATGTATCTGCAGTGAAAAGGTCATTGGTCTGACAAAATTCTATCATGCGATCTTCAGCATCATTTCTGTCACCAAGGCCATATTTTCCAACTACTGAGCCTTCTTAGTTTCCAGCTTTTGTATTCCAGTCACTAGTAATTATCACTGCATCCTCATTGCATTCTTGATATACTTCAGATTGCTAGAACTGGTAAAAATCTTCCTTTTCTTCATTTGTAGCCTTAGTGGTAGGTGCATAAATTTGAATAACAGTCATATTAACTGGCCTTCCTTGTAGGCATATGGATATTATTCCAACACTGACAACATTGTACTTCAGGACAGATCTTGAGATGCCTTTTTTTGATGATGAATGCAACCTCATTTAATCTTTGTCATTCCCAGCATAGTAGACCATATGATTATCTGATTCAAAATGTCTTATGCCAGTCCATTTTAGCTCACTGATGCCTAGAATGTCAGTGTTTATGCGCTCCATTTCCCTTTGATGATTTCTAATTTTCCTAGATTCATACTAGGTACATTTCACGTTCTAATTATTAATGGATGTTTACAATTGTTCCTCCTCATTTTGAGTCATGCTACATCAGCAAATGGAGGTCCCTGGGGCTTTACTCCATTCTTGTCATTAAGGCAGACACTACTTTGAGGGGGCAACTCTTCCCCAGTTTTCTTTTGAGTGTCTTCCAATCTTGGGGCCTCATTTTCCCACACTATATCTGACAGTGTTTTTCTGTTATTTAAAGGGCTTTCAATGGCTACTTGTTTCAGGAGTGGGCTGCCAGCTCCTAGTCTGTCTTAGTCTGGAAGCTCAGCTGAAACCTATCCACCATGGCTGATCCTGCTGGTGTCTGTCATACTGGTAGCATAGCCTTCAGCCTCATAGCAACATGCAAGCTCCTACAGTATGGTAAAGTGACAGACACATGAGAGAATAATGACATGTATACACATATCTCCCATGTTTCTTTGTATTCACCTTTAAAAAAATCTGTGCTCATCTCTAGGATAGTAACTACATCTAGTAACTTAATGTCTAGTGTCTCAGAGATAGGAGCTTTGGGCTTATTTTGTTGATGTGGCAGTTTCAGCATAATACTTCCATACGACATGGACCATGCATGTATTTGTTGTTGTTAGGTGCTGTCGAGTGGGATCCAACTCAATGACCCTCATAGGATTTTCAATGGCTGACTGTTTTCAGGAGTGGACTGCCACGTCCTTCTCCCAGTATATGTATGAGGCGTGTTTATTGCTGTGGTTGTCATATAAAACACAGGATGCCAAGTGACTTTTAAGCTTCAGATAAATTATAAAAATGGTTTTACTATATGCATGTCTCAACTATTATATGACACATTCTAAAAAGTTATTTCTTGTTCACCTGAAATTCAAGTTGGTAGGGCATCCTGTACTTTTATTTTTTTATTTTATTATTTTTATTTTTTTCGGTATTGGGGGATGAATCCAGGGCCTCACACCTGCATGCTTTGCAAGTGCTGGACCACTGAGCTGCGCCCCCAGCCCGTTTTGTTTTTTTTTTTTACTTTTTGAGACAGGGTCTGGCTAAATGACGCAGACTGCCTCTGGTCTCGAACTTGTGATCCTCCCGCCTCTGCCTCCCAAGCTGCTGGGATTACAGGTGTGCACCACCATGCCTGGCCTGTACTTCTATTTGTGAATGGCAAGCCTGCATAGCGAATGAGCAGGAAGCAAATCCCAACCCAGGGTTTAGTGACACCTGGCCAATCCCTGTGGCTGGTTTTACTCTTTCTTTCGCTGCAGTTTTAGGATCCCTTTGCCTGTCTCAGTAGTAGACTGAGAAGTCTACTCCAGAAGGGCACTTCCTCCCTATTCTCTGCCACGAGGAGGAAGGGTCCCTCGCCTTTCAAGACGACCTGTCAGAATATCTTCAGAGCTGCCCCGATGGTCTGCCCAATGTTTAAGCTAAGCAGCTAGTTGCCGAGCATTTCCTTGTCATTCCCACTGTGGCAAAGGTCAGGGATGACAAAGAGAACCTAGGAGAGCCTTCCATAATGACACCATCACACCTGCCATGTTGTCTCTCTGGCCTTTCCGTTTGGCCTGGCAGCCTGGGGCACCTTCAAGCCTCAGCATCCTCTCACACAGCTACGCAGAGCAAGGCTGTGCCAGGCCATGTAGGTTGTCCTGACTCTAGGGGTCCCAGAGCTGCAGTTGGGATGTCTCCACTGGGAGAGAGACATGAAGAGGTTCTTTCCACACATTCTCTTAAGCACCCACCTTCTTTCGGAGATGCATTATCACTGAGTGCAAAAATCACTATTGGGCGGCTAAACAGGTCCCTCATTTTTTGGCTTCTGACCAATCTTTGGGATCATTTCCTTCCTCTGTACAAATTGTTTTCAGCTTTTGGAGCCCCACACTGCAGCTAAGAGCTTGCTGTTTTGAGGGGGAATTACTCCATACGTCTTGTACTCAGAAGCAATTGTGTTCATATGTCACAAAATAGTTCCCAAATGGTTTCTGCTTTCACTTATCAAAACTTCTTCATCTTCTCTCCATGATAAACCTAATTGGGTTTCTTTCTTATTTTGTATTTATAAGATTATTCCTATTCAAGACAATGGTTTGCATTGATCTTTATTGACTTCCATTGTACTTAATTGGGCCATCCATCTAGTTTGCCTGTATCGTTTTAGATGCTTCCAATTGTCAAGTGATATGAGATCTAAACCAATGTAGAAGATTTTCTCCTTTCGAAATTCTAAGAACTCATGTGATTACACTTGGAAACAATGACAGAATTCATTATTTTTTGTATTTTAAAATATACTACCTCAAATTGCTTGCTGAAATAAATTGAAAAACACTTCTGAAAGTAGCATTTTAATAAAAATATGTGTAAACTATAAATCTCTTGATTGAATTTCCAGTATCAGATAGACGGGGGAAATAAACATGCTGAGAATGTGTAGGTAGGAATCCAAGAGCTCTCTCCCCTCTTTTCTTGCAGGAAAGACCTTATTAATGTAAGGTATCCATCAGTGAGACATGCAAAACTACCAATAGAACCTGTGATACTGGTCACCAGGAATAAAGATTCCTAATTATACTTTGTGTTTAAAGGATAAGTTTTAATCTGAAGATTGAAAATCCCTAATATTTTCTCATGATAGACAGTTTCTACCCAACATTTGAATGCAAACAAAAATTATTCCATATGGAAATTGGTCCACACAGATTGCAGATTGTGTCCCTTTTCCCTTGTTGTCCTCTAATGATCTCATTGAGAGTGTATAATTAGTTCACTACGCACCCCCACCCCAGCTTCTCTGCAGCAAAGCCGCAGAATTCTTGCCTTACCCTTTCCCCACTGGACCGCAGCACTGTGCACGGGCCTTGCTCAGGAGGAGGAATGCCATGGGACGTGATTTCATGGAAACACTGGGGACCTCTGCCTGGAAGCAGCAGTGTCAGGACTATCATAGCCTGCCCTGAAATAGCAGAGAGAGATTTTTCAAAATCACATTGTCAAAGTCAGTTGTTGGTGGCAGGTGACACCTTCTAATATTGCTGCGAACTGCTCTGCAGAAGGGTTTTGGTGCCAGGTACCTTGGTGTGTGCTTATCTCTTGACTCTTACCGAGAGCAAGATGTCGACCCAGTGGTACGTCAGGCATGGGCATTTCAAAGCTGAGCCTAGGATGCCAGTCACATCTACAGCTGCAAATGGGGGGTCATTTCCTAAGGTCTAGGCCTTGGTCTAGTGCGGGGAGCATGCATCAGAAATAGGCACTTTGGGGCCGTTGCTGAGGGAGCTGGATGTGTTCAGATATTCAAGGGAGCCATCACGGTTCTTATTAATAAAGACTGTTATGTTCCATTAGAACAAATGGTAAGTTCCAGCTGCACTGCAGCAAAGACCCCATCTATAATAGGATTTCAGGAACACTTTTTCCTTTTTCCCTTAAATTAAGGCATTGAAATGAAAGAAAAGCATTTGACTTGATAAATAGCCATGTAATGTCCCAAAATATTATTTCCTTTCTTTTACTAATTAGTTAAAGATGAAATAATGCTTGTACACTTCATAATCTTAAATTGACAATATTTTACTTAATTAAAATAGGTAATTTAGAAAAATAATTGCCAATTGCTGAAACCTCTAATGCTGATGAGAATTGTGCTGGAAGCATTCTTTCATCACAAATTGGTACTTAAAATATAAAGTTCTGCACACAGCTGGAAAGTGCCATCGTAATTTGGCATTTACATTCAGTAGTTATCATTATGCCAAACAAACTGAAATTAAAGAGAAAAGAGAGACAAGGGGTTTAGAGGACATATTCAGGGTAGATTCTAAGGCAGCAAAAGCACAAATATGACTTTTTAAGATATTATTGGGAAGTATATTTTTAGGTCCCCATGGGTCTGTCAGCTTGCTGTATTGTGGGGTCCTGTGTGTTGCTGTGATGATGAAAGCTATGCTACCAGTATTTCAGATACAGCAGAGTCACCCATGGTGGATAGGTTTCAGCTGAGCTTTCAGACTAAGACAGACTAGGGAGAAGGACCCAGCAGCTCATTCCCGAAACACTGTCAAATAGAGCCTTGAGTGGCAATAGTAAGGGAATTTACAGGGAAAATATTAAATGATGCAGGAAACATCAAAAGAAGTTGGAAGGAATACACAGAGTCATCATATAAAAAAGAATTGGTGGATGACCAACTATTTCAAGATGTTGCATATGATCTGGAACTGTTGGTACTAAATGACGAAGTAAAAGCTGGCTTGAAGGAATTAGAGAAACACAAGGCTCCAGGAATTGATGGAATACCAACAGAGATGTTTCAACAAACAGATGCAGCACTGGAGTTGCTAACTAGTTTATGCCAAGAGATATGGAAAGCAGCTACCTGGCCAAATGACTAGAAGAGATCCATATTTGTGCTTATTCCCAAGAAAGGGGGCCCAACTGAATGTGGAAATTATCAAATGATATCATTAATATCACATGCAAGAAAAATTTTGTCAACAATCATTCAAAAGCAATTGCAGCAGTATTGACAGGAAACTGCCAAAAAATCAAGCTGGATTCAGAAGAGGGTGTGGAACCAGGGACATCATTGCTTATGTCAGAAGGATATTAGCCAAAACCAGAGAATACCAGAAAGATGTCTATCTGTGTTTTATGGACTATTCAAAGGAATTTGATTGTGTGGATTATAATACATTATGGACAACATTGTAAAGAATTGGAATACCAGAGTACTTAATTGTACTCATGAGGAATCTGTACATGGACCAGGAGGCAGTCGTTTTAATAGAACAAGGAAACACTGCCTGGTTCAAAGTTGAGAAAGGTGTGCATCAGGGCTGTATCCTTTCACCATACCCCTTCAATCTAAATGCTGAGCAAATTATCTGAGAAACTGGGCTTTATGAGAAGAATGTGGCATCAGGATTGGAGGAAGACTCATAACAACCTGTGTTATGCAGATGACACAACTCTGCTTGCTAAAAGTGAGGAGGATTTACTGATGAAGATCAAAGAACATACCCTTCAGTATGGATTGTGACTCAACATCAACAAAACAAAAATCCTTACACCTGAGTCAGTAATAATAATAATAATAATAATAATAATAATAATAATAATAAATGGAGAAAAGATTGAGATTGTCCAAGATTTTGCTTTACTTGGTTCTATAATCAACACTTTTGGAAACAGCAATCAAGAAATCAAAAGACAAACTGCATTGGGAAAAGCTGTTGCAAAAGACCTCTTTAAAGTGTTGAAAAGTAAAGATGTCATGTTGAAGACAATAGTGTGCCTGACTCATGCCTTGGTATTTTCAGTCGCATCATATGGTTGTGAAAGCTGGACATGGAACAAGAAAGACAGAAGAAGAATTGATGCTTTTGAATTATGGTGCTGGAGATGAATATTGAAGATACCATGGACTGCCAAAAGAACCAACAGATCTGTCGTAGGCTGTGTCTTACATATTTTGGACACGTAGTCAGGAGGGACCAACCCCTGGAGAAAAACATCATATTTGCGAGAGTGGCAAGTCAACAAAAAAGGGAAGACCCTGAACTAGATGGATTGACACAGTGTCTGTAACATAAAAAAGATCGTGAGCCTGGCCCAGAATCAGGGAGCATTTCATTCTGTTGTACATAGGGTGAGTATGAGTTTGACCTGATTCGTCGGCACCTAACAACAACAACATATTTTTATGTAACATACCTTTCCATTTTTAATACAATGATTTTATTTCCTATTTCATTCTGGAAATACAGCTTTGATAATATTTAAGTTCAGTCTAAAATTATGGTATTTTAAATTATTTTCCCTTGATCAATGGATATATTTTAGTGGGTACCCTCAACTTGTGTGCATGATTTTTGAAGTCAAGTCATTCCCATGACTGAATTTATGAATACTGATGCTGACTTCAATAAAGGTGAAGAATTGCAGCTGGAAAAAAGCAAACCATAGTTTTTGCATATTTTCCTATTGAGGACAAATAAAAAAAAATTGCTGCTCTGAAATTCCATGGGACATAGCACAGATTCACACTAATTTGCCAGAACACCAAAGAAAAACACATCCTTTGGAGAGCTTATTTGTTTAGTGGGAGGCTGTCTTTTCCAGTCCGGGAACAAAAGTCTGTTGATGAGGATGGGAACATATGCAGACATCATTATGTGCGTTGCTGGGGAGGGAGGGGGAGGGCGCACCATTCTACACTATGGAATTTGCTATCACTTTTCTCCTTGGTAACACATTAAAAAACATAAGATTTTGAACAACAGTCTAAAGAGCAAGGAATTTAAAAAAAAGGGGACAACAAATGTTCCATTCTAGCAGACTACAATGGAGATATTTCAGCTCTCCCAAACAAGTCTTTAAAATAAAGCCTCTTTATATTCTTTTGCAAATAAAAGTCCAAAATATTTACCAAATTGTAGCCATGTTGAAACAAATTGAGCATTTTTCAGTTTGTGTGTCTCTTTGGAGATGCAGAAACTTTAAAATTGCAAACATGATTTACTTAACGATACTTCATAGACAGTAAAACAATTGAACACATTTAAATCTTATGTAAGAGATTTATCTTCAAAATAATTATTTTAAAAGAAGGTCTGAAACTTGTTTCTAATGTTCCAGGGCAGAACAAATACCCCAAACCAATAGTGATGTAATGAAAACTCAGCAGAAAAAAACATTTTCTTCGGTCACACTTCTCACTAAATTTATAATTTAAAAAATTGATTCAGCCCTAATGCCTACCATCCACTGGGTACCATTCACTAGACTAAGGAATTTCAAGAAGATACGTCCAGATTCCAGTTGTCAAGAAGGTCACTGTCATACAAGAGCAATGACGATGTATTTTTAGGAGTGTTGCTGCAATCATGACCCTAGTGCTAGTAGGAGCAGAGAGGCAGCAAATAATTCTTTTGGTGTTCTTTTTTTGGGAGTGAGAGGAGAGTGACAAGGGCCTGATTCCTAAAGGTGATATTGAGTTGACCTTCAAGTCTGGCTGGTGGGGAGAGGAGGGAGGGCCTTCCTGGCGGAGAAGACACAGAAATGGGGGTGTGGTAGTTTCACAGGATCTCAGGTTCAAAGGGCAAGGAGTGGTCCTGTGGGATACAGGGCAGGTGCAAGAGGGCAAAGGGCACAGGGGACAAATGTGCCAAGGGAGACTGCAGCTTTTGTCTTGTTGCTTCTTCTTGGTGGTTTTGGGGACTGAACAACCTAGGGCCTTGCAGATGCTGGGCAAACACTCTACCACTGAGCAGTGTCCCTCAGCCCTGCAAAGGGAGACCGCAGCCAGATGGAGCTGTGGCCCGATGGCCTACTGAGGATCTGGAGGTGATAACAATGCTAAGTCTCACCCAGCCCTTACTGGGCTCCAGGACAACATCCTCAGCATGACGCATGTTGACATGGAATCCTCACCATGACCCTATGAGGCAGCCACTATTGCCATCCCCCTTTATGTTCGGTGACACTGAGGTGCAACCTGAGTGGCAGGTCCAGAGTCAGAAAGCAACGGCGGCCTCCATCGCCTACAATATGGTAGGCGGGTGTGGGAGGCAGAGGGGTTTCTAGGACACTGTGGGTTTGTGGGTGGAGGCCGGGGGATGCCAGCCAGCATGCAGGGATGGGCTTAAGACACACCTAGAGAGACCCTCAGGACAAATTCACAAATTTGGTGATGGGCAGAGAATGGGGAGTCCAGGGGAAGGAGGAGTCCCGTCCATCCTTGGGTTTGCTAATTGAGTTGGAAGAATGGAAATGAGCCTGAGCTTTCTGGTGAGCCGAACAAAATGAGAAGCCCTGTGTGGAAGTACACGGCGGGAAGGGGGCCGCAGGCCCGCACCGCTGGCAGTGAAGGAGGGGGACGGGGATAGGGAGGGGTCAGCACGTTCTGGGACTGATGATGTAAAAGCCCAGAGGACAGAGGCAGAGTAAGGAGCCAGCTCTGGGTTCAAGGAAATGACTGGGGGAGGAGGAGGAGCCTCCGCAGAGGTTGCAGGTGTTGAGAGGCTGGAAAAGGAGGAACCTGAGAGGCCTTGGGATGAAGAGGCCACTGGTTGCATTATGAGAGAAGTTTCAGGAAAGCGTTTAGCTCAAGGTAGACTGGGGAGCAGTTGGAAATGAGGAAACTGAGGTTTCAGCAGAAGACTGTTTTCTAGGGCAAGGCCAAGTGAACCCGGAGAAGACCTTTTGGCTTTTTGCTTTTCAGTGCCCAGAACGGAGACTTGAACAGAAATGTGGATGGACGGGGCAGTGTGTTAGGAGCCTGGAGCTGAGAGAACAAGCAGGACCATCCAGAGCAGGGGCCAAGGTGGCGTCAGAGGTCTGGCAGAAGGGCTCCGGGCCCCATCAGAGGTGCCACCCTCTGCAGACAGTGGATCCAGCAGCCCCTGATGCGGGAGGGAGGGAGGAGAGTGGGAGGCAAGGAAGGACGGGAGAACCCAGTTCAGCCTTGGGGTGGGAAGGGAGTGATGGGGCCAGGGCTGGAATGGGAGGGAGCCCGCCGCCAGGGCCCAGCAAAGGCTGGGAGTCACTCCTGCCTAACGGAGCCAACCAGCAGCACACAGTTTCCTCCAGCACTGCTTGGCAGTCTTCAATAAGATTTCAGGGACAGTTTTTCCTGCCATAGATTTTTTCACAAGATATCCATCTGCTCTACAAGAATGCCGGGTGGGGCTCACCAGTTGGTTGTGTAGCGGCCAGCTCTGGCTTGGTGCTAAATGTAAGTTACCAGTGGTGCTGGAGTCTCTCATTACAGTGCATACAGATCAAATCAATGAGGGAATCAAATAGTTTCCATGGGAGTAACCGCTTGGAATTCTGTGGGCTACGAGGTCTTTCATGCTCTATCTCAAATACACAGAACGTGCAAAGCTGAAGGCAGACAGGCTAGAAAACAGTGGGGAATGTGATTACTACTGAGCAGACAGGAGCTGTGTTGCTAGAATTTATTTTCTATATTCTGAGTGTCGTGCAGTAATTAAATCCCGGGTATGCTACCACGTGACTCTTAGGAGGAAGGCCTGATACTCTATTCTTCCACACAGCATGGATTAAAGACAAAGGCAATGGGTTTAGACACAAGTCTCTGGCCAGAAAATAGATGTTTTCTATGTGAGATACTGTCATGATTCGAATATAAAGTGTCCCTAAAAGATCATGTGCTTTAATGTTGGGTCCCCAGGTGGTAGAACATTGGGAGGTGGGTCTAGCCTGGTGGAAGTGAGTCACTGTGGGAGGGGAGGCAATGGGTGTTTTTATCGCAGACCTGTGACTCTGCTGTCTCTGCTTCTTGCTTCTGGGCCCTGCCTTCTGCTGCTGCTGCTACACCAGTCCTCCTGCCATTATGGACTGATCTACTAACTGTGAGCCCTTAATAAATTTCCTTCCTCCATAAGCTGGTTTCTGTTGGTGTTTCTGCTACAGTGACAACAGCTGACTAATATACTAACCAATAACCCATGCCAGACTGTTTGACCTGCACACAAAAATACCATGATCCAGGATAACACTTTCACTGAAAGTTTGTATTGGATTTATTCTACCATATGTCAAATTTAAATCAATTATGTAATGAAAGAAAACATTTAAAATGTTAGTAGAGGACATAATATGTGCCAGACACTGTTCTAAGTACAATGAAAGGCTACAAAGATGTCTGACATGGAAACTGTCCTCAGAAGTTTGACCAGCATGGTCACAGGCACTCCAAACACTGAGGTTCCCAATTGGCAGCATTAAAAAAGAAAACATAAAAATGATCTGGTAAGAATAAACCCCTTTACCCTATGATGGTCTGTGCTAAGAGAAATTTGTCCCCTGCCTGTGGATGGGCTGCAGGGAGCAGACATCCTTTATTCTAAAGAATAAACTTTCAGCTTGATTTTAAATTTACAATGATATCAACCAAGCAATGAGTACTAACCAAATCGCTACCATGTAGAAGACATCGTGTTAGGCACCATGGGAGATAGAAGGATGCATGGCATGCTTAGGGAGTAGGTGGTAAATGTGTTTTAGTGAAAGGTTTGTGTCATTGCTATACCAGTTTTGGAAGAAGGCCCCTAAAGGAGAAGTGGGATGTGGTGGGCCCTTGAAGGGCATGTG
The DNA here is from genome assembly GCA_007922755.1 of Pedetes capensis. Taxonomy (NCBI): domain Eukaryota; kingdom Metazoa; phylum Chordata; class Mammalia; order Rodentia; family Pedetidae; genus Pedetes; species Pedetes capensis. The sequence continues at coordinate 61,797 of VMDO01003273.1, forward strand.
GGGCTTTACTGGCAGACAGCATGGCACCACAGATGGTATGATGGCTTCCCTGAGGCCAGGAGTGAGAGGATCCTCCCAGGATAATAAGCAGACCAGTGTGGTAACGCAGAAATTGTGTGTGAGAAGAAAATGTGGGAAAACAACATTCAAGTCAGGTTATGAAATTCTCAATGATATGCTATATAGTTTTCATTTTCTTTTGAAGGATGATGGATAACTATTGAGGATTTGGGGGAGAAATGTAATAAATGCTATGGTTTTTGGAAAGTTAGATATCCTAGGTATGGGAGGGGATATGGAGGCAAGATTACTGGCAGAAGTTTGGAGAAAAGGGCACAGTGGGAATAGGAAGAAGAATGGCCATGTGACCACACAGTTAGGTGGGGAGAGGGCTGTGTGATGCCTTCACAAGATGGAAGACATTGGGGTAGACAAGTAATTACAGGCCTCAGTTTGCTCATCTTTAGGCTGAGGATGGCAAGCCTGCCTATGTCATGAACTACCACAAGGATTAAAGAAATGAGAACCGTGCAGTGTCACAAATATAGTAGGACCATCCTATAAGAATGCCGCACTTTCATTCTTCCATATTCAAGAAATAAATATACATGTGTGTTTATGTGGCTTGTCTGACAATGGATCCATTTATACTGCTGACATGGTTCCTTTCATTTGGGTCTGAAACATTGTCAATTCTGTACACTGGGTCTTCTTGCTCACAGTGTGTGAGTTCAGTATGTGGTCATTGATCGATCAGAAAAGGGCAGTGAAGACCAGCCCTCCTCAGGTGATTATCATGGGAGTCGAGACTGCTAAGCTTCATAAGGGATACTCAATACCCTGAAAAGGAGGTTCAGCAGAGGACTATTTGTGTTCCTTGGGCTGACAGGATGGAACACGGATGAGGGATTTAGAAGCAAGGCAGACACAGAGGTAATCAACTCCCACATGCTGTAGCTTGACCATGTGCAAGGTGACACAATATTGTCTGCATTTTCTGAGGAATATTGTGAAAATGAATGAGATATTGACTTCCAAACAATTAGAGATGTTTGGACAAAAGCCACTGTGAGAAAAATTCAAGTACATTATTTTTGAAAAGTTATTTTAAAAATATGTTGGTTTATAAGACCAAATACAAAAACAGATTGGACTTAAAAGATGTTATCAGAGCCTTTGTAGAAGGAGGTTGAACACTCTATGTAAACAGAAACCATTTAGAATTACTATTATGAAAAGCTAATAGAGATAAGGGAGATGGGGCCATTTGGTTTACCTGGGACAAGAAAAGGCTATCTAAAAAGTTGGAACGAAAGCATCGTAGAGAATGTCAGGATTTTCTAGAAAAATGTAGAGCATTTCTTTTCCTTCAGACAATATGTTGCACATATGGCAAGTTTCTTAGCTTGATAAACATCTACAAGTAGCAAACTTTGAGACAGATGGTGGTTTCACGACTTTGTCTTATTAATTTCCATGCCATTAGACTGAATAATTCCCTATTTGGATGATCAACTCTGTTTCTGGCTTTGGAAACTGTCAGAAGGCACGAGGGTGGGTGGCCAAGGATGGGAATGGAGGAAGCACCCCAGTTGCTTCTGGTAACTGATGTTTGCTGAGGTCAGGAAATGGCGGCAGGAAGGCCAAGTCTTGGGACTCCAACAATGGAGACAAGGCTAGGGATGACATCTCCTGGCCACACAGTGCTACACACACAGGTTTATGAAGGAAAGGAGGAGGAGGAGGAGGAGGAGCCCTTGAGAATGGTGATAGGGCCCACAGGGCTCTTGACTTCATGAGAATGTCCCAGGGTGTGGGCATGCTCAGAGCCAGGAGCAGCAAACAGAGGGAAGAGGACACCATGGAAGGAAAAGCAGGCAAAGGTCACTGCTACTTCTAAGATGTGGGCTGGGATTTAGCTCAGTTGGTAGAGCGCTGCTCTGCAGTCTCTGAGATCCTGAGTTGGATTTCCAGCACCACAAAAAAATGGGAGGACTTGGCAACCCACTCCCAAGGCAATCCTGAAACAGTCAGCCATTGAAAACCCTATGAGGGTCGCTATGAGTCGAATACCAACTCCACGGCCCCTAACAACAACAACAACAACTTCTAAGATACCATCATTCAGGAAGTAGAGAGCTAAGGGAAGAAAAGGCGAGCTGCCCTCTCCTATCCCTTCATCCTTCCCTGCAGGGTGCCTCCTCCTCACCCACCTCCCGGAGGGACAGTACCTCCCTTTCTCAAAGCCCAAGGCCAGGCCAGGACTCTGGTAGCATGAGTGAGTGACCCCTAACAGAAAATGGAAGTCATTGCAAAAGAGTCAGAGCCACAACCAAAGCGCTGGCACCATGTAGCCCAGTCAGCTTCTTTTCGCACCTCACACAGGTCTGTTCAGATTCCCTTCGAAATCAAATTCAGAGGAGAGACTAGCGAGTCAGGGGAGGGTCTCAACCTCAGCGTTACACATACTTTGTCGCCATTAAGGGGCTGTCCTGGGCACAGCACGATGATTAGCTCCACCTCTGGCCTCCACCTCACCCTCATTGGTAGCAACTAAAAACGTCTCCAGACATTGTGCCCTGGGAGGGAAAACCATCCCAGGTTGAGAACCAGTGCTCTAGAAAGCGCAGGGAAAGTGACCTAAAAATTTCCAAGAGTCAGTGCCACTTCTGGCCCTGGGGCAGTGTGGCACATTGTATTTTAGGTGACGGATGATGTACCGCCAAGTGGGGTGGGGGGACTGTATGTCTAAGATCTGTTCTACTAAAGCAACAACAAATGGTACTGCAGCTCCTGGCACCATGGGAAATACTAATTTTAGCTCACAAGCCTTTTTCATATATCCTGTCTTATTTAATCCTCATTACACTGCGAAAAGGGCTGGGGTTTAGCTAAGTCAGTACAGTGCTGCTCTGTACTCTCTGAGGCCCCTGGGTTCAATCCCCAGCACTGCAAAAAAATGGGAAAATGGGTGAAGGACATGGCAGCCCATTCTAGAAGCAATCCCCCAAACAATCAGCCATTGAAAACCCTATGAACAGCAGAGAAGCACTGACACAGGGCCTGGCCATGGCACAGTGTCATGGAGCGTTTCTTTCTATTGTACATAGGGTTGCTATGAGTAGGACCTGACTCCACGACACCTAATAACCACGCGCTGAAAAAATATAAAATCACTAGTTTATGGATGAGAAAACCAAGGCTTGGAGTGGTCAAGTGATTGTCTAAGATCTAAGAGTTAGCTAGGAAGAGACAGAGACCAGAATGAAGCCCAGGCCTTCAGATGTCAGATTCTGGGCTCTTTTCAAAACTTTGGTCTTGTGGGAGGTGAGGTAGGACTGTGGTCCCCAAACCAGTGGGAGTAAAGCCTAGAGCTTAAACGTGAGGACCGGTTTCCCTTCTACTTTAGCAGGCTGCGGAGAGGTTGAGGACAAGAGGTGGGGAAAGAGGCAGTCACTGGCCGTGCTCTAATCTGATTATACAAGAGCCAACTCCTGTCTGCTTCAGGCTACACTTGTATGGGCTGCTACTACCTTGAACTCAGTACACCAACACGGTTCAGAGGGAAAATGTTTACATCCAATTCATCCCAATTACTTTCAACATTGTCCTTTCAAATCTTTGCTTTTGTGTGTTTATTATACAGATGCTGGTACAGTTACTACATAATATTACGTATTAGTACAGTGATGCTGTGTATACACTGCATCTGTACGTATGTTGGTTTTCCACGCACATTTTTAAACTGATGCCCCACAGGGCCAATCAAAAGGTTTTAAAGCTACTTCTCTTAAAAAGCTATGCAATTCCGAGCAGCATCCGCTCAGTCAAACGGAACAAGGCCCCCCGCTGAGCTGGTGGCCATCCCTCTCCATCTCCTCTCAGGACATCCTCACATGGCATTTCCCCCTGACCCTGGAAGTCGCTTCTTCTGTCCCCCACCTCCCACTGGCAGAGGTCACTCGGGCCTGGTGGTTCTTCTCCCCTTGCCTCCCACGTTGGGTCCTTTCACTCGGATGGCACCAGACCCCTGGGCAGGCCACCATGCCCCGCTGCGGCAGGTCACCCCCCAACCCTCCTGTACCTCCAGGGTGCCTTCTCCACCCCACCCTGGCTCCTGGTCCAGCTGCACCCACAAGTCCATCCCACAGTCACTCGCAGGTCTCCAGGACAGATGTGCAGGCAGCACAGACGGCCTCTGCCTCACTCACCCAGTTTCCTCTCACGTGGACGTCCTAGAACCCCATCTTGTCCGTGTCAAACCTAAAAAGCCAGCGCTGGCACCTTACTCCTAACTAAGCTCTGGACTTGCTGTGGGCTTCCCCAGTGCGTCCATTAATGTCCCCTTTCCACTCCAGCATCCCACCAGGATGCTGCACTGAGTCTTCACAGCCCCGTGGTCTCCTCTGGGACAGGACAGTTCTTAGTCTTTTATTATTTTTTGTGACCTCAATAGCGTTGAGGGTGTGTTTCTGTGGGACAAATACTACCAGGTGCAGTGCCCTCTCCACACAATCTCTAGCAGGATGCTGGATGTGAAGTTTTAGCATCCATTCCAAGGAGAGCCCTATTGGATGAGATTGTTGTTGTTATTAGGTGCCGTCGAGTCGGTATCCGACTCAGCGACCCTCATAGGGTTTTCAATGGCTGACTGTTTCGGGATTGCCTTGGGAGTGGATTGCCAGGCCCTTTTCCCATTTTTGTGGTGCTGGGAATTGAACTTAGGACCTCAGAGATTGCAGCGCAGTGCTCTACCAACTGAGCTAAATCCCAGCCCATTGGGTGAGATTATAATCTATTATTATTATTTTTTTACATGACAGTCTGGCATTCAGGACTTTGCATGTAGGTGCATATATGTGCTACTCTGTAATATTGTTTCTTATATTGATGTCTTCTAGTTGAATTATTGAGAATTATCCTATTCTCTCTGATTCCCTCTCTTCTGGTTCTCTAAAGCAGTTTTTGCCAGGGAAAGGTATAGTCTTTGAAGATTTAGATGAAACTGAGTATAAAATGACATAGGTATGGCGTTTCTTGGTGGGGGCAGCCTTTGATTTTTATTCACTTTCTTTAATGCCCGTTATTTTATTCAGGATTTTTTTCTTGAGTAGTGTTGGTTATTTTTATTTTTCTAGTAAATTATTTCTTTCAATTAAATTTCAAGTTCACTAGTGATAATATGTTTATGATGAAATGGGTCATATTCTCCTTTTCATTGCTATTTTTGTCCTTTTTCCTGTGCCCAGTCTTGGTGAAAATTTATGTATTTTATTAGCCGTTTCACAGAATTAGGTTTGCTTTTACAGATTCTCTCTACCATTTCTTTAGCATTCATCTCATTATTTTTTGCTTTTTTGTTTATTTCATTCTTTCTGTCTTTGTGGGGTTACTTTATTCTTTTTCTGATTCTTAAATTGGAATGGTTTACATGATTTACATTTAGTTTCTATCTAGAGCTTTACCTTATGAATTTTAAATTCATTTTTTTTTTCAGTACCTGGGGGTTGAACCCAGGGCCTTGCATGTACTTTGCAAGTACTGTACCACTGGTTGCCCCTACAGCCCATTTTTAATTTTTTGAGACAGGGTCTTGCTAAGTTATGCAGGCTGCCTCTGACCTTGAACTTGTGATTCTCCTGACTCAGCCTCCTGAGTCACAGGGATTAGAGGCATATAAAATTGTACCCAGCTTAAATTCATTTTAAACATACTCTTTTTAGGTATAGTATATCTAGAAAATATAATTTGAAAAGTATGGATTTTTTAAAATTTTGTTGAGATTTTTAACCTTCTTTATGGTCAGTTTTGTAAATGTTCCATGAGCAGGGGAAAAGAATGTTTCTACTAGGTGCAGAGTTGGCAAACTCTTTTAATCTTTGCGTGTTTGGAATTGTTTTTATTTTACCCTTATTCATTTTTGTCTCAAAGAAACACCATTTATTTTGTTAAAGTCAAGCTGGATGATCTGTTGATAAATGGTAAGGGTCATGCATAAAATCTGTACACATTTGTCACAGTGGACCACAGTTACCCTCACTCTTCAGTGATATTTTAGCTGTGTATAAAATTCTAGGTGGTCAGTCTTCCTTTTTCTCCATACTCATGAGATACTTGTCCATTGTCCCATCTCTTACTGCATTGTTTCCCTGTTATTGCCTGTCCTCTTTCTCTGGTTGACCTAAACATTTTCTTCTTATCTTTAATGTTCATCAGCTTTGTTGTGATGAAACTAGTTCAGGGTTTGCATATATACTCTTTCCCAGTTAGGGATACATTTCCTATCAGAGGACTAATTTTCAACTCATCAATCTTTCTTTTACTATTCTAGTTTAAGGTTCATCCTCATTATGCAGCTTCCATGTTTTAAACCAAAATTTTATAATTTGTGCTTCATATCTACCTGTTCTTGTTTCAACATTTCCATCCTTTTTAAAAACATAATTTCTTTTTATTTGTATAGATTTTTCTTGTTTATTTCTTTGTACATCCACAACATACTTTCTTTATTGTTTCTCAGATTGTTTTACAAATGTAGCTTAATCCAGAGTGTATACATGTTCCAAGTATTTTATTTGGTTGTCTGTCTTTGTAAGCATTAATTTCTTCATGGGCTATACCATTTTTGTTTTCAGGTTTATTCTATGTGGGAAGGTTCTCTTTCCCTTTCTCATAATCTTTCTTAGCTCCTGTCCACATTTCCTGTCTAGCAGGTTGGTGTTTGCCTCTACTCAATCTCAAAAGGCCTCAGACTAGTACCAAGGAGCAGTGACAACATTTTTGTTTTTTAATTTATTTCTAGTTGGAGACTCTATGCTAGCCTTGAACTCTGAGCATTGAGCCTGGTCTTAATCCTCCACCCTACAGAGAGGCTTTTGCTCCACATTCTGTGGGCTTCCCCACAGAAGCCAGGCTCTCAGCTACCACTGCCTGCTTTCTGAATGGGATCTCAGGAGGCCTGTGACTTCAGGCCTACTCACTGCCTGGTATTTTTATTCTATTTCTGATCTAAGGAGATAAGATGTTAATCTGGTATTTAAGACCACATCTGGCTTTCTTGGATTCTTTCTTTTTATAGTTCACCCATCACTGCTATGGGTTTGGTCCACAGAGTGCATCTGCATGCAGCAGGGAGAAATGTACACAGCCATCATCATAACAGTTAACAAATTGGATGCTGTGGTGTGTGCCTATAATCCTGGCTACTGAGGGGGATGAGGCAGGAGGATTGTGAATTTGAAGTCAGAAGCAGCCTGTGCAACTTAGTAAGACCATGACTCAAAAAGAAAAAGTATCCTTGAGACCAGTTCTAACAGTCCTCAAAGGGAGTGACTAGCCTAGGCTAGCCTGGGCAGGAAAGCTTCAAGGAAAGGAGGAAAATCGAGCAGGTCCTGACAGAGGCACCATGTTTGTATTGGCAAAGAGAGACGAGCCAAATGTTGCAGACACGAGCTACACACAAGAAAATCACAAAGGGGAGAAACAGCAAGACTAAACTGAGGGGTGACTTAGCAAACGCATCTAGTTAAAAGAGAAGATCTGAAAGAAATTGCAGAAGTCAAGGCTGGAGAAAGTGTTGGGATTGGATGCAGCACATGCACGATATCCAGACTTAGACTGAAAGGAAGGGAAAGACACTGAACTTTCTACATGTACAAACAGAACCGATAGCTAGCATGTGTCAAAGACTTCGTTGTTTTCTGCCAAGATTTTGCCAAATGCTTTATGTGAATTACCTTACCTGAGCTCAAGCAATCCTACGAAACAGACCCTATAATTACACCCATTTGCTAGATAAAACAGTTGAATTTAGATTAAATAATTCTCCTGAAAGTGCATAGGCTGAGGAATGATCAGAAAGAGATGGCGTCTTCATTCCTAGGATCTGCAGTGTTACCAACTAGGAGACGGGCCTTTGCAAATAGGATGAAACCATGGCTTGGTGATGCAGGGAGAGGGTCCCAATGGACCCAGGTGGCCCTACAAACAATTGCTAGGAGAAGCAGAGGGAGATTAGACATACAAAGAGGAGGAAGGGAGCGTGTGAAGACAGGCAGGGGTGGGAACAAGATCGCCACAAGCAAAGGAATCGGGGCAGCCACCGGAGGCTGGAGACGGGGAGGGACAGACTCTCCCTGAAAGCCGTAGGGGGAGCGTGGCCCTGGGACAGCTTGGCGTCAGCCAGGTGGGCTGATGTGGTGTTCATGGCCCCGAGACATGTGAGAGAACAGAATCGGTTGGTTTAAGCCACCAAGTTTGTGATCAGTGTCACAGCAGGCGTGGGAAAGAAAGGTGGCCATGTGAGACAGAGAGACAGAGTCCATCGACGCCAGGCTTCTTACGTTCTGGGCGATACTCTAGAATAAAACTCCCTGATTTTGGATCACTATTCTAGAAATGAAGGGCTGGGATTTAGCTCAGTTGGTAGAGTGCCGCAGTGCAGTCTCTGAGGTCCCGAGTTCAATTCCCAGCACCCCAAAAATGGGAGAAGGACCTGGCAATCCACTCCCAAAGCAATCCCGAAACAGTCAGCCACTGAAAACCTTATGAGGGTTGCTATGAGTCAGATACTGACTTGACGGCACCTAACAACAACAACAACAGTTCTAGAAATGAGGTACAGAAGGGAACAAAACTGGACAAAGCTAGAGCAGGCAGTGACTTAGGGGGCGGAAGTACAGTTAATGTTCTTCGAATAGCCATGGATCATAACTGACATTTCAGCTAAATTGTTATGCAGTGGCCAATTAACTGGTAAGGATTTAGACGAAACGCTCTGGGTTAATTTCCTTCCCGGAAGATGGAGTATCAAAGTACTAACTTAAATTGCTCATTTGGGGTACAGTTGTCAGAGGTGCATCCACAACTGGACACAGAGCATTTTCCGTTTGTTCTCTGGGAGCCCATTTGTGACCCTTGTTCTGGTTCTTAAGTTAGAAAAAATGTTCAAATCCAAGCTGAGGTGTTAAACGAGACAATAATTAAGTTGCTTTATAATGCAGGGAAGTAGCATGGACGCCGTGTAATGTGTGATCATAAGACATCGCTGCTGCTCAGGCACAGGCCTTTGGCCAGTTGTAGGTCTGTGGGACACAGCTCTCTGGTGAACTCGTGGCTTGGTTTCTCTCCAAGCTCCCTGGCTTGGGCCCCTCTCACTTTGGCACAGCATCTCAGTTAGGCTTTGAGGCAGGTACCTCTGAGGCTTGGGGCCGGAGGTTAGTTCAGTTGGTAGAGTGCGGTCTCTGAGGCCCTGGGTTCGACTCCCCAGCACTACAAAAACAGAAGAAGGATGTGGCAGCCCACTCCCCAAACAATCCCACCACTGGAAACCCTATGAATAGCACAGAAGCACTGACATAGTGTCGGGCAGGCATGGCACAGTGTTGGGGAGAGCTTCCTTCTGTTGTACATAGGGTCCCTATGAGTCGGACCTGACTCGATGGCACTTAACAACAATTTCCTCACCTGTGAAAAGGCAAAATGCCACATCCTGGGTGGGGTTGCAGCGAGAAGCTGTTAAACAGGAGAATGTTTGTAAAGGACCTGTTTTGTCAGCCAGGCCCTGAGCTGTTCTCTGTCTGTAAAATGTATTCCTGCCTCTTAGGGTTGTGAGCCTGCAGCCATACCATTGTGGCATCTAATCCTGTCAAACCTTGGAAGCTAAGCAGGATCAGGCCTGGTTAGTACTTGGATGGGAGACCGCCTGGGAATACCAGGTGCTGTGGACTTGGGAGATGGACCCAGTAACCAATCCCAAAAACACAATCAGCCACTGAAAACCCCATAAGTTGCAGAGAAGCACTAACAATACTGTTTCATCTGTTGTATGTAGGGTCACTATGAGTTAGACACTGACTTGATGGTACCTAACAACAACAACAAAAACAACAGGGTTGTGAGCCTTCAGTGAGTCCCACCTGCGCTGTGACTGGCAGTTTGTGAGCACTTTATACACATTAGCTATTATTGTTATGGGCTGGGGATCAGCTCAGTTGGTAGAGGACACTCTCTGAGGACCCGGGTTCAGTCCCCAGGACTGCAAAAATGGGAGAAGGACATGGCAATTCACTCCTGAAGCCATCCTGAAATGGTTATCAGCCATTGAAACCCCTATGAGGAATGCTATGAGTCAGATATGCCTTGACAGTATCTAATAACAACAACAAATTATTGTTATGCACAGTGTGGCCTGAGGGAGACCAGACAGCCAGCTTGTGCCTAGGGAAGGACAGAAAGATTTCTTCAGAGTCGGGCTAGTGGGGAAGGAGGAGCACAGGGAGCTGGGTGCTCTCTCTGGCTTAGGAGTACTGGCCCTGTATTTATCACTTGTGGAATCATGGGGCTGCCCTTTGAGAGGATGAGACTTTTCGGAGGATTTTGCTGGGTTAATTTAGTGCTTCCTTGGAACAAGACTGAATCTTAATTGCATTTAAAATTCTGGAGGGGTAAAATGATGCTGAGGACAGGCAAGCAAACAATAAAATAAAACAGGGAGGTACAATGTTTGGAATGTATTCAGAAAGGGAAAATATATTATGGTCAATGCACACGGTGTAGGTCATGGATAATGATGAAATTTAAATTCATCTCCAAAGTCTGTGTGGCATTGCAAAGAATGGGGAGATTTACAAATAAGCATAAGCAGGTACCATAGACAGAGCTCATTACACAGAGGTGATTTCAGACAGCCACTGCAGTAGATAGGGCTTCTCCACACCAAACTCCTATTTCAAAAATATTGCTGTTCTCAAAGCGATCACCAAATCTCCCTGCTTTTTTCCTTATCTCAGAACAGGTCAAGTAAGAAATGCATTTGGCCACATGACTATTAACTGAGGTACTGTTTAAACTATTCATGGTTTGAAATAGTAATAACTGAGGATATTTCTATGCCGCTAACACATTTACTATGCTATTTTTTTGCAGTACTAGGGGGTTGAGCTCAGGGTCTCACGCATACTTTGGGAGTGCTGTATCACTGAGCTGTACTCTTAGTCCATATTTTACTTTTTATTTTGAGACGGGGTCTCACTGAGCTATGCAGGCTGACTCTGGCCTTGAACTTGCGATCCCCCTGCTAGTTGCTGGGATTACCGGCGTGTGCCACCGTTTACTATGCATTTCAAATGAAAAAAAGAGCAGGAACATTTTCCACCTACTTAAGATATTTTAATTCATTGCATATGATTCTGTTTAAAAAGTATTTAGTTGAATAAATTATTCAAAAATCAAGCACAGAGACTGGCATATTGGAATAAGATATATTTCAAATTCACTCATTTCATAATCCCTAAAATGGCAAAAAGTCAAAGTGTAGTACAACCATTCGTTATAACTATGAATAAATTTAAGAGATTATGTTCAGAGGAAATGCAAGGATTATAGTAAACAGGAATTTTTTTTTATTTAAAAAATTGAACCTTCAAACTAAAAAAAAAGCTAGGAAAATCTTTATAAAAATTTTTAAATCATGAATGAAGGCAAAAAAAATTAAATTGTAGAGATAGGTAATTTGTTCATGAATGGTAAAATTTGATCTCTAAGACATATCAGGTTTCCATAAATTAACTCATAATTCAAAAACAATTCCTGGAAATAACCTAAGGGTGTTTGTCAACTTGGCTTCACAGTGACAAAATCCCTGGCAGGACACCTTGAGGAGGGAGGATTTACTTTTGGCTCATGGTTTTGGGGGTTTAGTCCACAGTGGCAGAGGGGTGTGGCAGAACAGCAGGCGGTAGGACTGGTGTGAAGGAGAGCTCTTCACATCATGGCTGACCAGGAGGCAGAGACAACTTGGCCAGAGTGAGGGCCCCAGGTAAACCTCCAAAGGCCACCTCTAATGACCTGCTTCTGCAAGCCAGGTCCCACCTCCCACAGTTCCACAGCCTCTCAAAACAGTGCTGCCTGCTGGTGAGCAAGCATTCAAACACATGCTGTTGGGGTACGTTTTAGATTCAAATCACGACACCAAGCAAGGGTTTTTTCACGGATCCAGACAATCTGATCCTCAAATTCAGACAGACACGGAAAGGCCAGATAATTTTGAATATAGTAGGATTATACACCTATGTTGTTGTTAGGTGCCGTCGAGTCGGTATCCCACTCATAGTGACCCTCATAGGGTTTTTAATGGCTGACTGTTTCAGGATTGCCTTGGGAGTGGATTGCCAGGTCCTTCTCCCATTTTTGCGGTACTGAGAATTGAACTCAGGACCTCAGAGACTACAGCGCAGCACTCTACCAACTGATCCAAATCCCAGCCCTTTATATACCCATAGTGGTTAAAACAAGAGACAGGGAACAAGCATGCATGGAGGGAAGCATTGTATCAGAAAGGAAAATCAGAGTGTGAAGGATGACCCATTCGATAACTCACCACTATGTCAGGGAATGGAGGATTGGCTTAATCAAGATGCAAAAGCCTGAAACTACCAAGGGAGGATGGATGGATCTGATTATATAAAAATTATCATCTTCTTTTTACAAAAGAGCCATCATATAGGTGAAAATTAAACTGATGTCTAGAGACATCAGTAACCAAGGAGGAGTATTCATGATGAATAAAAAATTAACAAATTGCTAAGAAATAGATAAATAGCCCAGTGAAAAAATGAGTGAAGTATTGACATAGGCAATTCTTAGGAGAGAAACTCAAATAACTAATATAAGAAAAGATGCTCAACTTCTCTAATCATTAGGGAAATAAAAATTGGAAGATAACAACTTAAACCCATTTGTTTAGCAAAAAACTGAAGTGTTTGACATTTCCAAGTATCTTTTGCATGTGTAAGGACATGTCATAGATCACGCACGCTCATGCAAATTGAAGAACCATTTGTCAGCATGTAGAACAATTAAAGATGTGGTACATCTTCCACTTCTAAGTATACATCAAAGTGTCTCCACCTCACATATACTGAGAGAAATGTAAATGTTTCCTGAATCACTGTTTATAATAAAGGAAAATGAAAAACATTTAAATGACAATCAATGAAGTGGATAAACTGGGGTATATTTATGCCATGTACAGTCTTCAGTAATTTGAATGAATTGACTAGGATTGCATGTAGGATATGGGTCTCAAAATAATGACTATGAGGAAACATGTTGAGAGATGACATGTATAGTGTTATTCTGCTGTTATAAGTAAAATTTGAACACATGAAAGCTTTGTTGCTTATGGTTAAAATATAGTATTGATAGTAATGAAATTATGCATGTGAATGATAAGTAATGACTTCAGGAAATTTATTACATCTGAGGAGAGAGCCAGGTCATATAATTAGAGGGGTCTGCAGGTAATGTCTGTGGCTTGAAGTGCTTTCCCTTAAGAATCTTGTGAATCAAATACAGGGAAGTGTTAAGACTTGATAAAATTGATCGTTAGGGGCATAGATACTCATGTAATGGTTCTATATTTTTCTGCATATTTGAAATATTTAGAAATACATATTAGTCCATTCGAATTGGTGAATCACATAACAGGGAAAAGAATGCTACACTGCAATTTCAGGAACTGAAGTTGCCTCTCCCCTACATTTTGCATTTTCTAAAACTGGGAAGCAACTTAAAATCAAGCTGTATGTTAATAGTGTTTTCCTCCTTAAAAGCTGTTACAGAATTGATGGTGTTTCCTTTAGTTTCTCTCTCTCTCTCTTTTTTTGTGGTACGGGGATTGAACCTAGGGCCTCACACTTGCATGCTTTGCAAGTGCTGGACCACTGGGCTACACCCTCAACCCAGGTTTTTGCTTTTTTGAGACAGGGTCTTGCTAAATTGCAGACCCTGTCTCAAATTGCAATCTATGCAGATTGCCTCTGGTCTCGAACTTGTGATCCTCCTGCCTCTGCCGCCCGAGTCACTGGGATGACAGGCGTGCGCCACTACACCTGGCTTCCTTTAATTCTTAATACAAACATACATTCTCTTCAGTATAAAGAATGAATTTATGAATCAAATAATTTGACTGCCTTAACTTACAGTTTCTTTTCCGCAAACAACAGAGGAGAATCTCTAAGACAAGAGTGGTTTCATGGGTATGTGACCTGTGAAGTCCCATGGGTGGGTGACATTCAGAGCTCCCTGGGCTTGACTGAATGCTCTCCTGTCACCATCTCGAAACTCTTAATCATTTAATATTGGAATTTGTGTTCTGGAATTGAAGTACTGGGAAAGTAGAGCATGTGTACCTGCAGAGGAATCAGGCGGGTCGGTATGTCCTTTGCTTCTCCTTGCTGCCTATGGTCAGAGACTGCTCATGATGCCCCATGGAGACAGGACACTGGTAGACCTGCCTGTGCACAGGTCAAGGTAAATGTGTTACATCTACGTATGACTGAGTAATGCAGGGGCACTAACAGCCTTCAGAGGCACATGTTCTGCTTGAGACAGAACTTGCTTTGTATACAGAGAGAAAGAAATGGCATCCTAAGAAACACCAGTGACCAATGAACCTTCTCATAACATTTCTTAATCCTGTGCCTCTGCTGCATTCATCAGCAACTGAAGCTGAAAATGGTACCATAGAAAGAAATGGAAAGTGAGCGGAATCCAGAGTTCCTTTTCCTTTCAAGTCTTCCTTACTCGTCAGTAGGCTGAAGACAAAATGTTGGTAGAGTGTGCATATAACAGGAAGGGAAATAAAAACAGCTAAACAAGTTTTGTGCAGCATTTCCTTTGTTTTTGCAAGAAAGAAGTGCATCTGCATATATGAGCTATGAAATGAACATTATATAACTTCAGTGATTTCATATATGAGCTAGGTCTTATATTTTCATTTGAAATTAGAATCGTACAATTTAAAGATGAATGGTAAAATTCATGCTAATAGTTTAAAATTCTGACTATACTTAGAATATAACTAAATAGCAAATTAAAATACCATGACAAATTGAGAGACCATGGGTGAAAGGACAATACATATTTCAATTTGCAGAACTTTCTTCCTGCTTTGGAACAAGAGGCCCCATATTTCCATTTTGCACTGAGCTCCACAAATTGTTTAACCAGCCTTGCTCAACAGGCAAGATATACAGCGTCTCTACTAATGAACAGACTGTGAACAGGCATCAGAAGGAATATGTCATCCACCAGCAGGAGGAAGCAGGACAGTTAAGTTAGATAAGAGGCCTCTCTCCCAGGCTGTTATAGTAACATGTTCCCCATAAGTGATCTATTTCTGCCTAGGAGCAAACAAGGTGGTAATTCTTATCTTCCATGATGAGTATCAGGTGCACATTCTTCGGTTTTGTTTTTGCAAAGATTGGTAACTATTAAAATTAATCTCTCTTATTCTCAAGTGTTTAACAGAGTATATTTTCTAGACTTCTGAGCACTGAGGTATGGTCATGTGACTGAGTTCTAGCCAATGGACACCAGTGTAAGTGACATGTGCCTCTTTCAGACCTGGCTTCCTAAAGCCTTCCACATGGGTACCATGTAGGACTACAATCCTGAACTACTCTCCCTAATTCCTACTATTTTTCTCCATGACAAACTCTAGGGAGAAATTTTTTAAATTATATTTTCCTACTGTACATCCAATCGGTGTCACTTGAAATCCACCTGGAAGTGAAATAGAGCTTTTGTCCCCACTTCTAGGAATCCAAAATTGATGTCAAACAAAATTAAGATGTCTTCTTTCCTAATCTTATTGGTAGTATTCTAGTTAGCATAAATCAATTTTAATTGTATAGTAATTATATATGTGATTTGGCTAGGTATTGTAATTGTAACAGAAGTTTGCTTTCCAGTCTCTGAGGGGGTAAAAGGAACTGAACTCTCAAGAGAAGACTGCTCACAATTAAGACTCCCAAAAAGATTTGGAATAAACTTCTATCCTAATAGATGCAAGAGTACAACAAAGAAATATAAGAACATGAGAAAGCAAGATATCATGATTCCTCAAAAAGATCATAACTCCTCAACAAACAAAGCCAAAGATACTGAAATAGTTGAAACACCGGAGAAAGAATTGAAAATTTAATCATAAAACTGAGTAATGACTTCAAAGAAGATACAAATAAGCAAATGAAGGAATTGAGAAAGTCAATTCAGGTTCTAGATGAGAAATACAGCGAAGAAATTGAGATCATGATAAAAAGTGGAAATGTAATGTTGGAAATGAAAAGTCTAATAAATCAAGTAAAAACCACAGTGGAAAGTAGCACTAGCAGACTACCATATATTCTTGAATCTAATATGCACACTCTCAACAGTTTTAGAAAGCTACAAAATCACATGAGGATTAGAATCCTGTGTATATTGGATTCACATGAGATCTCTCTTGACTGCTAATCCAATCCATATGTAATTCTAATTCATATCTGATTTTGTAGCCCTCTAAAACTATTGAAAGGGTGCATATTAGAATTGAGACTATATGGTAGGTCAAACAGAAGAAAGAATGATGACAAATTTCAAGAATTGTGGGACATGATGAAGGGACTGAACTTAAGAATCCATGGGGTAAAAGAAGGAGCTAAAATTAAAACCAAAGGCATACAAAATCTACTCAAGGAAATAATAGAAGACTTCCCAAAGCTAGGGAAAGAATCAGAGACTCAAACACAAGAGGCATTTAGTACCCAAAAGAGACATGACCAGAAAAGAACCTCTCCACCTCACATTATAGTTAAAATGATAAGACTACAAAGCAAAGAAACAATTCTAAAAGCTGTTAAGTGAAAAACACCAACTTACTTGCAAAGGCAAACCCATCAAAACAACATCAGACCTCTCACTGGTAACTGTAAATCCAGGAAAACATGCAATGACATATTTCAAGCCTGGGAAGTTAATAACTGCCAAACAAGTTTACTATATTCAGAAAATTTATATTTTAAAATTGATGGAAAAATAAAGATCTTCTAAAACAGGGACACAATACATTTAAACAAACAATTCATGATTAAGCCAGCACTGATAGAAGATACTTATAGGAAGTTTCCTGAGACAGGAAGAAATACAGACATAAATGTGAGAACTCATGAAAGAATAATTCCCACAAGAAGAACACATAAACAAATAACAGCTAGGAATGAAGCAAGTACGTCCAACTTAGTAAACCAGAAGACCCCTCATGTGATCAAAGGAGAATGAAAAACAAACAAAAAAACAATCAATACTTGAACCAACAAGGAAAACACCTAACAAAATTGCAGGAAATACCAAACTCTTCTTGGTAATAACCCTAAATATACATGATCTGAACACTCAAACTAAAAGATGAAGACTGGGCAATTGGATTAAAAAACAAGTCCAACTATCTCTTGTCTCCAAGAATGTGCCTTGGATATGAAAGGATACAAAATGATCTACCAAGCATATGGAAGCTGAAAGAAAGCAGAGTTGTAATACTGATATCCAAAAATGTAAACTTCAGCCCAAAATTAACCAGAAGAAATAAAGAAGGTTACTACATACTAATAAAGGGAAAAATTCATGGGAAAAAGATATAACAATTGTTAATACATACGCACCAAATATTGGTGTACCTAATTTCTTAAAGGGGCTGGGGTTTAGCTCAGTTGGTAGAGCACTGCACTGCAGTCTCTGAGGTCCCGAGTTCAATTCCTAGCACCGCAAAAATGGGAGAGGGGGCCTGGCAATCCACTCCCAAGGCAATCTCAAAATAGCCATTGAAAACCCTATGAGGGTTGCTATGAGTCGGATACCGACTGGACGGCACCTAACAACAACAACAACAACAATTTCTTAAAACAAACACTATGGAATATACCACAGATTATACAGGAACAGATAGGTAGAGATACAACAATAATGTGTGACTTCAACACTCCACTGTCATGAATAAACAGATCATCCAAATAAAATATCAACATAGAGAGCTTGGAGCTAAATAGCACCATATATCAAATGGATTTAGAAAACATTTAAAAAATATTTCATCCAAAAGCTGTAGAATATACATTTTTCTCAGTAATATAAAGAACTTTTTCTAAATATACCACATTTTAGATCATAATGCAAGTCTCAACAAGTATAAAAATATTGAAATAATTCCTTGTATCTTATCAGATAATAGTGGAATAAAAGTAAAAATCAATTGCAAAAGACACAACAAAAACTGTACAAATACATGGAGACTGAAAAACACACTCTTGAATGATCCATGGGTCACCAAAGAAATCAGGGATGAAATTATATTACTAGAATCAAATAAAATGAAAACACAACCTATCAGAATCTTTGGGATGCAGCAAAGGTAGTTCTATGAGGCAAGTTTATAGCTATGAATGTTTACATCAAAAAATCAGAGAGAGAAAAAATTAACAACTTGATGCACCCTAGGCATTAGAAAATGAAGAAAAATTCACACCTAAATTTAGTAGATAGAAACAAATAAGAAAGATCAGGATAGAAATTAATGAAATGGAGACTAAAAGAATAATGCAAAGAATCAATGAAATAAAAAGTTGATTTTTTGAAAAAGTTAAATGAGATTGCTAAATCCTTAGCCAAACTAATCAAGAGAAACAGAGAGAAGATACAAATTAATAAAATAAGAGGTGAAAAGGTGACATTAAACTAATACCAATGAAATACAAGAAGACTGAACAACACACTCCTAAATGATCCATGGAATCATTAGGGAATATTTGAGAACTTGTACTCCAAAATAGAGAAAATTTAGAAGAAATGGATAAATTCCTTAATACATACAACCTATCAAAATTAAACCAAGATGTTGTAAATAATTTCAATAGACTTATCATGAGCAATGAAATTGAAGAAGTAATAAACCATCTCCTAATACAGAGAAGCCCAGGACCTGATGAATTCATAGCTGAACTCTACCAGGCCTTTAAAGAAGAATTAACACCTATGCTCCTCAAACTATTCCACAAAAGAGAAAGGGAAGGAATGCTTCTAAACGCATTCTGTGAAGAATGACCTGATGTCAAAACTAGATAAGGATATAACAACAACAACAACAACAAAACCCAGTATAGATCAATTTACTTGATGAACACAGATGCAAACATCGTTTATAAAACACTCACAAACTGAATCCAGCAGTGCATTAAAAAGATCATACACCATGATCAAATTGGTTTCATCCCTGGGATGCAAGGATGGTTCAATATTTGCAAATCAACAAATGCAATATAGCACATAATAAACTCAGAGAAAGAAATCAATGGTCCTCTCAACAGATACAGAGAACACCTTTGACAAAGTTCAACATCCCTTTATGATAAAAGTTTTGAAGAAACGGGGAATAAAAGGAACATACCTCAACATAATAAAGGCTGTATATGACACACAGCCAACATTATACTAACATTTCCATATATCAATAATGAATATGCTGAGAAAGAAATCAGGCAAACAATCCCATTCACAATAGCCTCAGAAGGAAGGAGAGAGAGAGAGAGAGAGAGAGAGAGAGAGAGAGGCAGAGAGACAGACAGAGAGAGAGAGAGAGGAAGAAGGAGAAGGAGAAGGAGAAGGAGAAGGAGAAGGAGAAGGAGAAGGAGAAGAAGAAGAAGAAGAAGAAGAAGAAGAAGAAGGAAGAAGGAAGAAGGAAGAAGAAAGGAAGGAAGGAAGGAAGGAAGGAAGGAAGGAAGGAAGGAAGGAAGGAAGGAATCTAGGAATAAACCTGACCCAGGAGATGAAAGATCTCTACAATGAAAACTTGAAAATAATGAGGAAAAAAGTTAAAGAAGACATTAGTAGATAGAAACACCTGCCTTGCTCATGGATCAGTAGAATTAATATTATGAAAATGGCTATACTACTGAATGTGATTTACAAAGTCAATGCAATCCTCATCAAAACTCCAATGAGATTCTTCACAGAAATAGAACGCCCCCCTAAAATTCATGTGGAAGCACAAATGACCCCAAAAGCCAAAGTAATCCTGAGTAGAATGAGCAATGCAGGCGGCATTGCAGTAGCTGGCATCAAATTACAGTACAGGGCCATAGCAATAAAAATAGCTTGGTGCTGGAACAAAACCAAACATAAAGACCAATGGAATAGAGTAGATGATCCAGAAATAAACCCACATAGCCAAAGCCACCTGAATTTTGACAAAGGTACCAAAAAATACATGGAGAAAAGACAACATCTTCAATAAATGGTGGTGGAAAACTGGATAGTCATGTGTAGAAGAATGAAACTAGATACTTATTTCTCACTCTCTACAAAGATAGATTCAAAATGGTTCAAAGACATTGATGTACAGCTAGAAACTTTGAAATTGCTAGAAGGAAAACACTGGGGAAACAGTTACAGGCATAGGCAAGAACTTTCTTATAAGGACTCTAATAGCCCAAGAAATAGTAATAAGAATTGAAAAATGAGATCACACAAAATTACATAGCTTCTACACAGTAAAGAAAACAATAAAGAGAGAGCCCACAGAATGAGAGGAAATCTTTGCCAACTGTATATCTGACAGGAGATTAATATCTAGAATATATAGAGGGTGCTTAAAATGTGTATACATCTTGGGATAAAAAATTTCCATTTTGCTGTTTTAAGAATGCATTGAGCTAGCCTTCATTTGATTAACACTACCTTTTGAGTGAATGTCATACTACACACATTGCTACCATAACTCAATTCAACTTTGAAAAGTAATACATAGATAACATATCTTTAACTGTGTATACATTTTGGTACTAGTGGTACAAGAAACTCAAAAAATTACATACTCAAAAAAGAATCAACCCAATCAATAAGTGGGAAAACAAATTGAACAGATGGTTCTGAAAATGAAGAAGTACAAATGGCCAATAAATATATGAGAGAAACATTCAACATCATTTAGTCATCAGGGAAATGCAAATCAAAAGTACACTGAGATTCCATCTCACCCCTCTTAGAATGGGTAATAGAATGTGGGGAAGAAGAACCCTTAGGCACTGCTGGTGGAACTATAGGGAAATCAGTAAGTAATGTCCTCAGAAAACTGAAAACAGAACTACTATGTTATCCAGCTATACCCCTCAGAGGTATATGCCAAAGGAACCTAAATCATCCTATACAGAGACACCTACACTTCCATGTTCATTGGAGCACTGCTCATGATAGTCAAGACAGGGAATCGGCATCAGCCCAGATGCCTATTAACTGAGGAATGGACTTCAAAAGTGTGAGATATATATATATATATATATATATATATATATATATATATATATGTATGTATGTATGTATGTATGTATGTATGTATGTATGTATGTATGTGTGCAGCTGTAGCCCTGTGGCATCCGATCCTGTCAGATCTTGGAAGCTAAGCAGGGTCGGGCCTGGTTAGTACCTGGATGGGAGACCGCCTGGGAACACCAGAAGCTGTAGGCTTGGGAGATGGACCTGGCA